>JAMKCH010002327.1:0-85572 GCA_023653785.1 Ophioderma brevispina | reverse complement strand
CCAGATACGTTGACATTCCGTTACAGCATATCACCCCCCAAGTTTTAAAAGTATTGCAGATGAGAAGATGTATGTTGGATATCTATGAATATCTTTTTGGCAATTTTCGCAACGAACAAGCTCCCATGTCACAATCAGCGATTTGTTTTACTGTTATAGGCCCAAACCTGACCAACAGCTGTATTCATGTATCAAAACGGGATCAATCGTCCCTTATATAATATTTTAACAAAGCCAATGAACTACTAATATTAAAAACAATAGGCAAGAACAGCATTGTGGGATTAGAGCGTTAGTGAATCGTACTGCAAGAATGCTTGCGAATAGATAAATGTTAAGCAGGAATTATACGGCATGAGTCGTTGTTGTGGGTTTGAAGTACATTAATACCTTTATTATTCTGTTATGGGCGGATACAACTGGATGGGATAAAAAACCACAACTAGACTGGATTTGTGCAGGGGTTTCCCTTTTCCAAAATCTGGAGGGTGAAATCGGCAACGTCCTACACGGTGGAGTTAACCGACAAATTGGCACCAATTTTAATATGAGTGTGAGTTCATCAGGGTCATTAAAAGTCCATCCATCATAAACAGGATTTTTCTATTTATTATTTATTTTATTATTTTCTCACTCACATATACATCTGATAAAATAATAACAATGAATAAATATACAGAGCGTGGAAGGAGATAGCAGGTAAGGCTTATTAGCCTGTTCAATCTGGGTAACCCCCCATTGTTGGCAAATGATGCAGTTGGCCATGTCAGCATGTAGAGTCGGAGGCATACTTGTCTGATCTGACATCAACAATCTGTCACAGGTCCATCATCAAGTTGCAGAACCAAATAATACATGCTTGTATTACATAATCTTATTACAATGAGAAAGAACATATTCAAACAGATTAAAAGCTATTAAAGAATGAAAATTGAATGAACACACTTATAACAAATTATGTATAACTTGGCTGAAGAAAGTTTTTGTATGCTTTTCGGAATGCTTTAGTTACTGCCCCGGAATTTTCTGTTGCATTTAACTTCCATTCCATAGCTTAGTGCCTCAAATTTATAGATTTTTCCAGAAAATACTTTCTTAAACAGAGGAAGTCGGATTTATTTTCTATGTCTGCTGGTGTTAATCTATTGTGAAATAATTTGAATTGTTTTTTCACAAAGATTCATCAAATACATCTGGCACATTTGATTTTCATTTTGTACATAAAGGTGGCAAGTTCCCAATTATACATATCTTCTTTACATTTAATACATTAGATTTGACATCAAAGGGTTAGTACTACATTTAAAACCACCATTACTTTAATACTTAAACCCTTTTTTGGATTTTTTATAGTTGATTATACTGGTTGAGCATGCAGTGCCCCAGGCTAATATACCGTAATTTAGATATGGCATAATTAGAGAGCAATAGAAGGAGTACATAGCATTGTGGGGAAGGAAGTTTTTAATTTGTTTATATACCAACATTCCTTGACATGTTGTTATTACCTGTCAATATGCTTCCTTCATGTGCTGTTTTGCTAATTGGGAACCTAAAACTTTGTAGAAGTACCACTCTTTCAAGTGCGTACTCTCTAGCAGGTGCCAGATGCTGATTCAAGAATGTAAACATAGATTCTCGTCGCACCGTATTTTTTTTTACTACCAAGTAACATTTAGTTTGTTTTTTGCGTTTAAAAAAGCGGAAACAATAATTATTTGTTTACCTACAGCCAACATTTATATGTTCAACTCATGGTTAAGGACAAATCCTCAATAGCCGGGTTAAATTGGTTGTCTGAGAAAAACAGTTTTGTGTCAACAAAAGATATTACATCCAAAGATTTATAAGACCGAGAGAATATCATTGACATCTAAAAATAAATGGCAATGACCCAATATGGTCCTTGTGGGCACTCCGCCTATCAGTTCCCTCCTCTGAGGAATTGCCTTAAGCAGATTCCCACAATTGTTTCCTATTACTAAGTAAAATCCTTGAACCATTATTGTTATCCCTCTAAGCCATAATGATTATTTGCAAGAAGAATTTATGTCAATTGTATCGAAGGCTTCGATAGATCAAAAAAACAACCAGCCAGTTATTTTCACTGTTAACAGCATCTGATATTTTGTGATCAAATCAACGACTGCCATATACGTGCTGGGTTTTTCCTAAAACCATATTGACGCTTATACAAGTATTTTATGGCATCGAGTATGAACACATCTATTAAATACAAGCCGATCTAGAATTTTTTTGGAAATGGGTAACACGGAAACAGGACGATAATTTGAGAATTCATCACTCTCATCTTTTTATAAGAGGAATTACCTTAGTGATTTTCCTGGTCATCCCGTTCTTCTTCCAGAGTAATATATACATTGAAAATTTTGGAGTGGGTTGGCATTAACGGTGCGATCTTTTTTACAATGAATGACCCCTAAACCATCATGAACCAGGACTTTTGTTAGAATCAAGCTTATTGTATTCCTTTAAGCTATTGTCATGTTCAGTGATGGTGACAGAGAAGAGCTGGTATGTATTTCTTTGATTTTTGAAAGGTAATGAGAGTAACTCGATCCCCAGGGATGTTGTCAATTGAATTTGCCAATTTGGGGCCATGTTTGACAAAGTATTCATTAAATCCATTTGCAATATCATATGGATCTGTGATAATGCTATCTTATAAGTGGAATTTACTTGAAACCTTGCTGCTTTTGTTTTTATTTAGTCAGGTTGTTTAAACTTCCATGTAACTTCTCATATATTTTGAAAGTTTATAAGTTTTATAATCATAATAATTTCTTTTTAAAAAAGTATAATGATTTACAAAACTTTTTTTTTGAGTAAAATTTTTTTTTCTAAATGGCTATACCTATCATAATTATCGTTATTAGCTTTTTTAAAGATTGATATAATTTATATTTTTAAGATTTATTGAGTTTAAACGGCCTTTAGTTTCCATGGGGTTTCGGTTCATTTACCTTTATGTTTTTTATCATCTTTACAGGTATACAATGATCATAATATTATTAAATTTCTTCATAAAATTATTATACATTATGGCTTCAATCCCCTTTGGTTGACAATTTAAGAACATCATGCAGTTACCTAAAGAAATTCCCTATTGATCAGCATTTTAATATTAGCTTCGGTAAAATGTCTCTTATATTTTTTACCATTTTCAATGACTAACAAGAAGTATCATTTCTTCTAATTTAAGATTGGTATTCACAAAGATTGGAAATGATCACTAATATCAGCAACAACTATACCACTACTTTGCATGCCACAGTGTTATTGTAATTTATATTATCAATGACTGTAGCAGAGGTTCTGGGTTATTCTAGTATTTATTTATTGTTGGAAAGAAAGTGGGGGGAGAGAATAAATCATGTTTATACAATAACTATCACTTGTTTTGTTTATGCTGCCTTCCTTAATTATATTAATATTATAGTCACCCAAGATGTAGCTGATTTTATTTTTCCTTTGATATGATATTCAGATTATGATCAAATTCAAAATTACAAGGTCAATAGGATTGTCTGGTGGTCGATAAACAACACCCTAACAATGATATTTTTCCATTTTTCTCTTTCAATTTCACAAAGAAAGTTCAAATGATGATGAGGGTATGCTGTTTAGGTCAGATCTTATTTGAATTTATATCATTGCTTATGTCAATTCCTACGCCACCTTTGGATTTCCTATAAGTCGCCTTTGGGGTCCAAGACGTCATGCAGAGGGTCGTTGATCGTGAGTATGATCCATCGACAAAGCCGGAAACCATGAAAATTTCGCTATTGCCATTTTATATTGAAAATGAAATTACACAAGAACTGCTTATGGATTAAATGGCAAATAAGCTATTAAATATCACGTTTTAAATTCCACTTATAATCTCAATGGACTAATCTTGCAATATTAATTCGCTTGGTACCATGCTGATCTACTACTACCGGAAATTCAAGCCTGAACTTGCGGTGCAATTTTACCCGCTGCAACACATTCAGATGTAAACAGAATTTCGAGTAATAGGTAAAAACAAAAAGGTAGGCCAGCTATACACCTTGATTGTGGACTTTTGCACGAAACTACGATATGCTTCACAATGTATTCATGGCGCGTGATTTACCAGCGATCAGCCAATGAATAGGATACTTGCGCAACTCGCCCTCTGTATACAGTTTACGTCGGTTACAGCATATCACACCAATAGTTAAAAAGTATTGCAGATGAGAGATGTAGTTGGAATGTATTATAATCTTTGCAATTTGCGCAAACGAACAAGCTACAATGTCAACGACTTCAAGACGATTTTTTTTACTGTTAGGGCAAAACCTGACCAAACATCTGGATTTCATTATTCAAACACGTCAATATTTACTTATATTAATATTTTAAGCCAATGAAATAATCAATAAAAAAAAGAGGTCCGAAACACATTGTGGGATTTAGAGCGTCAGTGAAGCGTACGTGTAAGAATGCTTGCGGAAATATATAATATCTTGGATTCAGCGTTTCTTTTCGTGTGTGTTTCAAGATGAGTGAGACACTGTTTGGTGGGTTTCAATGATATGATCCAGCCCAGCGGACGAGTAGCAAAAGTATCTGGCTGCTTCACATGCTAGCCCGCAAGGTCCTTGTTTGTGCATTGTTGCTCCAGAAGGAAACTTAGATCGCCCAGTTGCGGTTTGTGGGTTGTGGGGTGTCAAAGTGGATGTTTGTGGGTTGATTTGGCATCGCCAATCAGCCATGAGGAGTCAGTTCCAGGTGGTAGATGCTCCAGTTTCAATACCGATAGATGGTTACTTGGTTGATGGCACGGTCTTTCTTTCCACAAGGGCGACTCTCTGACCTCCTTAGAGACTGTTTTTGTAGAGGTTGGACTTTGCTTAAAGGATCTCTCTCTGGATTTAAGGGCGGTTGGCAGCAGGGGTCTGTCCATCACAGGGGTTCACAAGGATCTTGGCAGACTACGCTCTTGCATGCTGTCTACGCTTCGACGGATGTGTGGTGGAGCAATTCCTGCAGGATGTCATAAAAATTTCCGTGGTGTTGGAAGGAGGCATCCTGTGGATAAGCGGCAGAAGGCATTTAATGCTAGATTAAGCTTCTTGGCTTGGGTCGATCTTTCCCATGCAGGGAAGGCATACTCTGCAAATGAGAGCAGGGGCAAGTGCCGTCGATCTTAGGGTATGTGGGCGAGCACCCCATCTTGTGCCAGTGAGTTTGTTCAAAGATGTTATTGCGTGAACATACTTACTCTTCGGTCTCTCGATGTGGTCTTATAAGATAGCGTGCGGGTCTAGGGAAACTCCTAGTAAGGACAGGGTTATCGCCAGTGCTCCAGGGGTGTTCCAGAACCAGGTAACTTTAAGCTGACGTTTGGCTTACACGGTTGCGTATATGAAAAGCACACACCTGGGTCTTAGATGGATTCGCACGTAGGTGGTTTTCCCTGATAATAAGGAGTGAGTTCCAAAGCTTTGGAGAGTACCTCTCTTCGACAACTGTGAAGCGGCATAGTGTGCGATAATTCCAAGGTCGTCTGCATACATAAAACGACAGATTCCTGCACTCCGAGGGTTGGTGCGTTGGTATAGATGTGAACAGGAGAGGTGCAAGCACAAATCCCCTGTGTAGGACATCTTGAGCCTACGCCATTGACTCTTCTTCGCTCCTAGTGAACAAAGAAAAATCCTGTTGCCAGCACTCATCGGATAAGCATCAGTCAAGCGAATGTCCTAGGATCCTATGGAGTAGGCATTCTGTGATAAAACAGTGTCGTACTATGCTGATAGGTCGACGAAAACAACTCCGTTTACCATACATTCTCGAAAACATCCTCAATGTGTTGGAAGTTAGGCTGAGTACTTGCTTGTTGTTGATTTGCCCGACCGGAAACCTGCTTGCTTGTATGAGGTGTTCGATTCAAGGTGCGCGATACGGATTGAGAGGAGACGTTCAATGAGGCTTGTATGTCTGGCTGAGGAGTGATATTGTTCTGTAGCTCTTGGGATTGGATGGATCTTCCCCAGGCTTTAGGAGTGCCTAGAATGTGCTTTCTCAAGATTCTTGGGAACTGTGGGAAAAAGGCAGAAGTGTAGAGCTCAAGAAGCCATTCCTTTTGCTACTGGCCAAGATTTTTTAGATTGCCTCAGTAGAGATGTTGTCAAGGCCTCTGCTTTTCCTGGTTTGAAGTTTAGCAATACGGGTTTCCAGTTCGTCCTTGTTGAAGGGGCGAGTGAAAACCAGGGTCACCACTAAAACCTCTTATGGTCGAGTTTGATCTTCTTGAGTTTTCGTGTGCAATTGCCATTTAAAAGATTGGTGGACAACTTGGTTGGGTGTGACATTTGGCTGCTGTGAGGTTCTGTTGGATCCCCTAGGCGTTTTAGGAGTTGTGAGACCCTTGCTTTTGCTGTTATGGGTCATATCGGTGGATTCAATCTAAAAGTATTGCAGGTTTGAATATTTTCCTGGGAGATCTCTCCGAAAACTCCTCACCTTTAGCATCTGTTTCAGCTGAAAAAAAGGATCAGCTTAAAACATGGTGATAATAATCTTCGATATATCTTGGATGACACGCTGATATCTTGCTGTGCCGTGACTTAGTCCGGTGTTATGCCAATATAAGACCTTGCAAAAGAGTCTGATTTCAGTTCTTGATGATGAAAATTTTCTCACCCTTTTTCACACCGGTAAATACAGTTCCTATTTACTCCTGTACAAATGGGCGAAATGAAAACGTCATGTTCTCCTCAAGGGAACATCTCAGACATTAAAGCTACCATTCTGCTTGAAGTAATCATATCTCCTAACCGATCAGTCATGAAATTAGGGTAGCTATCCCCAAATTTTTCGAGATACTGGACCGTGAAGGCTAGCATGCACCATGGACCTTGGAGGTCAGGGCAATTCAGTCAGGTGTTCTGGTGTCAGAAAACAGCTTAAAATTTGTTATGTCAGATCAAAATAAAAGTATCAATGCCAACATTTTGGTATTCTCCGATTGATTAATTGCCGTTTTATCAGTTTTTAGGGTACACTTAGAAAACGGTCCACAAAAAAAAAATCATTTGCCAGCGGGGTGGCTGGGACTTACTCCGTTCTCATTTATTTACCGATATGAAAACCCTATAAAATCTAGCAAACTACTATGTTATACATTTTTAAATCCTTTAAATTTCAAATTTTCAAAGTTTGAGATTAATTAGATTTTTCGTTTTAAACATTTAACAAGTTTAACCTGTTAATTTAACCACTGTTAAGTCTTTGGTTCTACCGCTGGACAATGTACCAATAGATTCAAAGCAAGATAATATATGGGGTCATTGGGGATTGCGGCCTTTTTCCTTGGACAAATGTTGTACGCAATGGCATATAATAGCCTGGCAGTAAAAAACACGTTGTTAAACCTTAAATTGTTACCGGAAGGGCAGTGGGCGTTAGCAGTGGGGGCAGGAGGGGGGTAGGAGGCCCCCCTCCGAAAAGCTTCTGAGGGAAAATCGGGAAAAATAAAACACTGTGAATTTATGTTAAAATCATCCACTTTTTCGGATTCTTGCCCTGCGACCGGGAAATTTGCTTGTGGATCGGGAAATTTGATGCACCTTACCGGGAAATTGCCATTCGGAAACCATTGGCTGGCTTACGAGCCTGCAGACGGTCCACGGCAACAGTACCAACGGTCGTTTTTGTTACTCGCGTGGTAGCATATAGATGAGGTGAACATCCAATGTTTACAAACACATGTAGCACCCTGGTCTACGGGGACATGTTAGAAGTGCTAAGGAATTGCCCAGTTACAGATTACAGCATTCAATAGCCTAATCACGCCTGATTGAGCTCGCGAAATTTTAAAAAAGCCAAGCCCTACAGTGCTCACGAATACTGGGGGCAGTGTTTGTTGCCTGGCGTTGACGTAACATGTCAACTCATCTATACGGCAGCTACACCGGGGCCAGGTACATAACGTAAAACATTGGGCTAGTTGAGAGATGCAGTAGCTGCAGTAGTGACTTCCAAAGTACACAGTTATATGTATAATATGTGTTATCTACAGTACCTACCAAATGGCTAACCCTGTAGTTGGGGAGCAGAAGGTGGATGTGGTGTAGAGAGTACAGGAGTAGACACGCGGCTACCACATAGCCAGCAAGCATCCAGTAATTTGCACCCCCCCCCCCCCCCCCCCCCCACCCCCCCCCCCCCCCCCCCCCCCACCCCCCCCCCCTACAATGCTTTTTGGAGTTGTACGTGAGAAAAGCTCGGCTCTAGTAGTATCCGGAGGGGAAAATACTACATGAACTGTATAAGTTTACAATAAACAAAAGTAATAGATTCTTATAGAACTTTCTTGACTTAGTTTGACGCAATAAAAATTTATCAATTGCAAAGCTATTCGGCCTTTTAAAGATTTAGGGAGTTGTTACAAAAATTGTCCCCATAATTTATATTAATGCTTTTCACAAAATTTCGCACTAAATTGTATTGAGTACAACGTCTTCAGTAACACCAAACGTGATGACGTCTTAACTATGTAGCAACTTTTTTATGGGCCTCCTTTATATTACCACCACTGAGCGACCAAACTTTGTTTTTGGTATGTCGTTGTTTTTTGGTTCATGATGGTTTATGCCAAGATAATACTACATTGAGCCACGCCCCCTACGGAGAAGAAAGATGGTTCACCAGCTGCTTTCGTCTATGGCCGTTTTGTAAGGAGTTTGTTGACTGAAATCTCACTTAACATTAAAGTGGACCAAGGGGGGGGGTTCCTAGGGACACCAAGATTGTTTTCGTGCTGATCGCTTTACGCGTGGGATTTTTTGCGCTGAAATTTTTTGTAATTGTCTGACTTTTAAATGCGCTTCTTTTCATACCAAAATAATTAAAATCGGCAAAGCCGTTAATGAAGATAATTCGTGGGGGTCCCATGGAACCCCCCCCTTGGGCACTAACGGAAGTCATTTGAGAATATTTTGTAAAAAATAAGAGAAGAAAAGAAACCCAAAGCAAAATTTTTTTGCTGATTATACGTTCACACATTACATGTAGAGAAACAATTTTTATTTCACATTAAACAATAATTAACCCTTTATGGGCTGAAAACAATTTATATGTTCCGTTGCCAAACCGTTACTGTACAAAACTCTATGGGAAAATGACGTGTTATTTTGCAAACAACCCGTAACAAATACAGGATTCCTAAAACTGTGGTGTTGTGTTAAAATATAAGTAATTTGGGTCTTTCTAGAATAGAATCAACATAAAATAAGTTTTAAAATGTTGATGTAAGCGCAAGGCTCATTGAATTTTCCGTCTTTTTGCACAATTTTTCTCGTGTTTGAAAACAATGTTTTTCCACCGAATTTGGCAGCCAAAATAACAAAGTCTCATTTTATTGCTGATTTGGGGTTGTCCTTACGATCCTTCACATGTGGTATAAAATTTCGTGCAAACAAAAAATCCCTCGGGGAAAAGTGGTTTCCTTAGTGTGGGTCACATGGACCCCCCCCACCCCACACTTGTCTTCAACCAACGGGGAGTGAAAAACCCTTGGTCCACTTAAAGGGGGGCCGACTCAGAGATTTGAGGAGGGCGACCTCCAATTGCCAAAAAAATCGTGTTTGCAGTGTAACATAAATGCTTGTCCATATAATAATCACTTGTGTGAATTTGCTAAGCTTTTAATCGACTTCCTTCATATAGAAAATCATAAAAGTTGTTATAACACTTCCGGAATCCGGAATTTGTTTTACACGTATTCCTATGGGAGTAATGCTCACTCAATGTTTTACTGCATCAAAACGAAAAATCCCAGTCATCTCAAATTTCGGATTGTGCATTTTAGGTTACTATCTTTCGTTTTCTAGTGGACTATTTTCAGTATTCCACAAAAAAATAATATTTCGAAATCTTGAGTCAGACTTTAAGTGTTAGATTCCGTGAGAACTAGCCGAAACCGATCCTATTTTGGATATGGAAAAAGTTGAAGTTCTTATTAATTTACAATACAAACAATATAGATTTATACCGCGCATCATATCCAACCTGCAGGGATCATGGCGCCAAACCAAATACAAACAAAAATGAAATTCAACAGAATAATACCTCTATGAAAAGAAGTATAATGCATATTGAGACAAACTGCATGAAAATACAATTTATTTTGCCCCAGCATGCAATTGGCCAATGAAAATGCTGGAACAAATTACATTTTTTTCATTCTGATATGATAACTCATATACCACATCTCAGCAGGAGTTTAAGGGCATTTGTGGGAAATTTCTCAGAGAGAGTGTGGTTTGCTCGTTATTACTATAGAAATGGGAACCGAATTATGTGCATTGTCAATAAGTACTTGGCCTGCCGTTGTCAGGTGTTGGTGGTCCTTTTAGGGCTTTTGTTATATATCTTACCATTGAAGTCTGTATGCTGTTTGGTATCGCGTAATGAACAATGTAAATGCGAAGACTGTACCACCCAATCGTTCTGTACAGTTTACACCAATTAGACCGTGGAGATGCGTCGCAAAAATGGTATGCTTTCCGGCCTGGATACAGTTCAGACAGCAGTAACGCTTTGTGACGCAACAGTAATGATTTTCCCAAGCTAAGGCCAGTGCCGAATCTTTGCGAAGTTTTCCGAAGTGAAAGCTTAACTTTAACCATTTTAAGTGGACCTAGTAAACAAATATTGATGGCCCTAAATGAGTCAAGGAAATAAATCTGTAGTTTTTTTCTTTGCCTAGCAATAAAAAAAATCCTTAAATAATATTGTGATAACAGTTGGTTTTAAAACTGTAAATCAATTTAAGATGGTCTGTAGTGTCCCCAAACAAACCGAGGACCTGACCGGTTTCCGGCAGATTCTGGCAACTGTTTGATGATATAACGTGGCTTCCTATGTGCAAAAATAATTGGTTCCAAACTCTTTCTCGTGGTACCAAAATGATGTAAAACTATACCAAATATAGTTGCTTCGACCTTTTGTAACGAGATCAAGTTGTTTTATTGTATTCCATATACCACGAGTCATCCGATGTGTTCATTTCACGCCACTGAGGGAGAGCTGGGAATCACGCACATTGGTTCCTGCCCTTGCTATAGACCGGCAATATTAATGATGAGTTTTTAAACTGGTCACACAACTATAAATATGTACTTACTACTCCTCGAATTTTTCGTTTCACCGTCAATCCCGCGCTGTCTTTTCAAGAGTGGGCTTCTGAAGCTGGAGAGAAGTCACATTAACTCAATATTCACATCCAGTCACATCACATGAACTTGATGACCGTTTTGGTAGATGGGTGGTAGCTGGTGGCGGCCCTTGTCCCTATTGAGATCCGGATTTGACTGCTGAAATATAAATAACCTCCTTCACACCTCGTTGAAACCATCGAGAGTCAGTGTTTAAGATTTTGACTTTATCCGTGGCAAAATCATGTTGGGAGAATTTCATGTGTGCGCCCCAACTGGAGATTGATTCGCAGTTCTGTTCTTTGAGACGCTTAAGCGTGGTCTTTCTGGTCCCTCACCGATTTAACGGGAGTTACGTCATACATTGAATACGATATCAACACATGTGCGGTCTAATTTATCCGGTTTGTCTTTCGGAGCGAACCAGCACATACTACGGATGGAGTTAGTGGGCCGACATGGAAGTGATGCCAGCTTTGCGTATCTTTCTGCTAAGTGCCTCAGTAATACCTTGTACGTAAGGGAGTGAAATGGTTACCAATCGGAGGGTTGTCTTGATAGGTGGTGGGTTTGGGGTGATCTTATTGCTGCCAGGTAAGTCCCAAGCCCATCTGGTATAGCGCAACTGAAAGTTGCTTGCTGAATAGTTGGAGTTCTTTGTTGAGAGTCTCTTCATCTGAGGAGATGACATTAGCGCGATGTTTTAGAGTACGAATCACACCTAATTTATGCTCCAGAGGTTGGTGACTTTGGAAATTGATATATTGATCCGTATGAGTTTGTTTGCGGAATCCACTAATGAGAGATCCATCAGGAGTGTCTTGCGATAAGTACGATCCCATACGACCCGATATTCTCCTCCCCGTTCTATGGTGAATTGGAATAGCGGATGCACAGAGTTTATATGGCAGTGAAGTTATCGCATCACTAGTTGAGATGTCATGGTGTCATTGACATATCTCCCCCAAAACCGGGGTGGGGTATAGAAATATGTTAACGCAATTCCTCAAACTGGGGTTGCCCTAAATAAATCCGCGACATCGGACTCACTGGTGAACCCATGGCACACCCTCAACTTTGTGTAAAACACACCATTTAACAAATAGTGTCTTGAGGCATGGCAATATTGATTGATACCGTAGCAATCACACCGTTTCGACTGTTCCTGTAATTTATTTTTGATGGGTATGGAAGAAAATTGCATGTAACTTTTGGAAAACTTGAGAAAAATCAGAGCTGTCCGTTTCCAATAGTCTTATTTGGTGCAGGTTTTAGGCCCGAACTTTGCATCTAAAATCTGTATCATTTTGATGTGTTTGAACAATGACATTTACATTTAATATCACCATCACCGATTTAGCACGGTATTTTCGACAGATCTCTATCTGATTCCTCCTCTTTCAAACAATTTCAAAGAGGGTAACAACGCGAAATCCAACAAAAATGTACCTTTACCAAATTTCTATTTTACAACACTTTTTTTCATAGGCGGTCATTCGAGGCCAGTTGCGTCTGAAAAGAAAGTAAGCAGTATTTGCGTGACCATCGCTTTGACTGGCATACCATTGTGTTTACATGACCAAAATCGCCAGATAGCAAAGCGACTTAAACACGTAAGCTATCCGAGTCTCAGTCCCTATAATCGTGATAGGTGGTTATATTTAACAGAGTTGTGTGCTTGCACTAATACTGAGTTATAACATGACAAATCAGCTCAAAGTCGCGCGAAATCCAGGAAGCTGTATTTTAGCACGTAGTTTCCGATTAACTTTTACAAAGCAGTTACCGATGTACTTTGGTCGCCATACCTTGTAATATTGGCTTCTTTTTTTTTTTCAATCCTTACGTTTTGGTCTCTTCTTGTACTGCTTGAACACGCTACTGCCATATATTAATTCTTTCCTCGGCCAGTATGGGAATATTACTACTTACTCCGCATTGTTGAGCTTCTTCAAATCTTGCCATTTTGCAGGCATGGACGCAAATCCTGGGGAACGGGGGAGGCCCGCGTCCCTTTTTAAACAATGGGACACGATATCAAATGCTCTAGCCTTTCTTTTATTAAGTTTTGAATGTACAATCAAATCCCACTATAAAACAAGCTATATATCACTAAAAAGAAAAGGCTTAAAAGACCACATATATATCGTTTCCAAGGAAAAAAACTCAAAGTGCTTCACTTCAAGATTTTCCAATAGACATGCAAAAAAATCATACCGACTGACAAAACAAGACAAGGGGTGGTGCTCGGGGGAAATAACCATAATTCGAATTTAACGTTTAATAAAATCACAGTTTGAGAGAAGTTTTTACTTAAAGCAAATATTGGCACATTTTTTGAAGAGCGTCCTCCCCAATTTCCCAAAATGATATTTTTGCACAGTTTAGTTGGTAATTGTCCCTAGAAAACTACACCTGCGGAACGAGAATGCTAAAAACTGCGTAGTTATCAACAAATAAGCGATTTTGTAATGTGATGGATCCCAGATTGGACTTAACTGCAGAGAGTTGGAAATGCTACGTTTATGTCCGTCCATGATGAAATATGCCACCTCGAAAAAAATAAACCTCTAACTTGATTGCCCGAACTATTAAAACCACTAATCTGGATGAGCGTAGACAACGTACATGGCGCTATTTCCCGGCTATTCACATTGGCAGGCCGTTTTCCATCCTCCACAGCCGTTGAATTATTATCCGGGATCCCCGATATAATTATTCTAGTACAAAATTCCTTCGTTTGTGACACATAGACATTTTCGAGCTTAAAAAACAACCGTTCAGCAGGTATAGTTTACTAGCCAGTTACCCAATTCAACCGTTTAAAAATTCCAAATTTTGAAAAATTGGGGGCGCCCTTAAAAAAAATGTGGCTAATAATATTGCGTTAAGCTGTAGACCGAAGTTTTTTTACAAAAACGGATTTTGATGACCTCATGCAACAAAGGGTTTCATCTAAATGGATTCGTCCTTTTCGTCTTTTATAACAATTGGAAAATGAGTGATTAATGACACAAAGACAATTCTGGAAATGAGGCAATTTACAGATTTTTTACTTATGATTTATTTGATAAAGTAGAGGTCAATATTAGATATACCTTTAATTTTTCAAATACGATTTCCACTGAGCAGTTTCTTACTAAAAACAGCCTGTTCAACACATTGTAAAATTTGCATATCTCTCTCAGGTGTCATGTAAGGTGGGATTACTTGTTCATGGCTGTTGCAATTAAATCGCTCTCATTAGAGTGCTGATCTTGAACTGTTTGCTTCAGAGCTTTCACATAAATATTTAAAATCGAACTTTTCCCAAAGAATTCGTCATTTAGCAAGTAATATTTGCGGTCATCTGCGGTCATATCAAAAGGTTGTTGTATTGTCATGGAAACCTGGTAGGTAATCATCATGTACAAGTCCCAATTTTTGCAGATCATTTCGAGGTCATCTAACCTCTAACATCCTAATGTATGTTACTGTTTTTTAGTGCTTGAAAAAAATTCAAATCCCCTCCCCCCCCGCCTCTTCAGAATTTCGGCTGACTACAAACAAATGGGCGTACGGAGAGTGCCAACGAATAGGGACGGACAACCCCCCCCCCCCCATTAGAATCCTGGATCCGCTATGACCAACATTAAATCGTTAGATTGTGGGCGACCAGCATTTGGTGGCTTCCAGTAAATTTCAAATTACTAAGCGCTGGGTGCTGAATTAGTATTTTGCAGATCGGTACAGGTACAGAGTTATAAAGCAACATAAAACAACATTAAAAATGCGTAAAGACCTGGGTCCGTTCCCCAACACCGTACTTACGACATGGTAGCTACTTTATCTAAGTAATGCAACTAACTACTAAGTTCTAATGCGTCCCGAACTAGTACGGAGCAACCTGACAACTAAAATTTACTACTGAGGTCTACGTCGATATTGTGGAACTTAGTACACAAACTATTGTGTTCCAAGCGTTCCCCAAACTGACAAGTAATGCAGTTAGTGAGCGACCAAAAAGTACGCCACAAAACTAACGGTCTATAGGGGTGGTCGAATTAAAACACACACGTAAGCTATTAAGGCAAAGCTTAAGCAACGATTTCATTTAATCGAGGAGGAAGAAATTGATCCCAAAATACAAATTCAAGATTATACAAAACAATGGAGGAGGTTTTGACTACAGGCTTACACCACATTGATATAGGCGATACTATACGAGCGGGAAGGGGTTATGTGAATTTGGAAACACCCTCTTAAAGGTACTGAATTAAGGTAGATTTAGAACGGTTATATATGAAAACCATGGGGAAAGTAAAATCATATACTCATTAATAATAAGAATAATAATAATAATTAACATCTGACTAAATACACTACTATCTACTAAGTAGTGTGACCTCTTTAAAGGCTGATAAGAGATTTAGAAAATACTTTTTTGAAGTAATTAAAAAAGTCACCTAGAATAAAGATCTTCACCTAAATGCGTAATTCCAAAAGGATTTTCTGGTTGAATGCAGTAAACGTTATACACAGTATAAAATTGCCATATAACCGGGAGCTACAGGACATTTGTAACACATCGCCAAGTACAAAAGGTTTGAGTGTATTACATATGGTGGACAGGACGGACAGCGAACCCCTGAAAACGTGATTCTTAAGTTAAGTGCAGCAAATGGTGCTTAAGGAGAGGGGGCAAGGACAAAGTTTGTACACGGGGTCAACATTTTTAAAATTGATCCAATCATGTTGAAAAGGATACCCATATTATTTGTCTAACCCACAAGGATTCAGGAAAGGTAGAGTTTGTACTTATTACAAACCATGTAAAGTTTAAGAGTTATAGCGCTTGAGGCAATGGAAATATTGAGTGTACCCGTAGCAATCACACCGCTTCGAAGTTCCTGATTTATTTTGAGGGGTTATGGAAGAAAATGCTGTAACTTTGAAAACTGAGAAAATCAGAGCTGTACGTTCCAACTAGCATTATTTGTGGCAGGTTTGTAGCCAGACTTTGCATTCAAAATCTGTATTCATTTGATGTGTTTGAAAAATGAAAATTCTTACATTTAATAGCAACCATCACCGCTTTAGCACGGTAGTTTAGACATATTTCTCTATCTGATTACTCCTATTTCAAACAATTTCAAGATGGTAACAACGCGAAATCCAAAAAATAGGTCCTTGACCAAATCTATTTTACACTTTTTGTTATAGCGGTCATGCGAGGCCAGTTCGTGGTCTGAAAAGAAATAAGCAGTATTTGCGTGACCATCGCTTTGATGGCATACCATTGTGTTTACATCCAAAATCGCAAGATAGCAAAGCGACCTTAAACACGTAAGCTATCGAGTCTAATTCCTATAACGTGATATTGGGGATATTTAACAGAGTTGTGTGCTTGCACAATACTGAGTTATAACATGACAAATCAGCTCAAAGTCGAGCGAAATCCAGGAAGCTGTATTTTAGCACGTAGTCGAGTACTTTGACAAAGCAGTTACCGATTGTACTTTTGGTCTCCAGAACCTGTAATATTGCTCTTATTTTTCAATCCTTACTTTTTGGTCTCTTCTTGTACTAGATTGAAACACTCTAATGCCATATATTAATTCTTTCCTCGGCAGTATGGGAATATACTCGCGACTTTGTTGACTTCTTCAAATCTTGCATTTGCAGCATGGACGCAAATCCTGGGGAACGGGGGAGGCGACGCGTTCCCCTTTTTAAACTTGGCGACACGATTTTCAAATGCTCTAGCCTTTCTTTTATTAAAGTTGATGTATAAATCAAATAACAATAAAAACAAGCTATAGATCACATAGAAAAAGGAAAAGGCTTAAAAGCCAAATAAAACAGGAAC
Source organism: Ophioderma brevispina (assembly GCA_023653785.1). Taxonomy (NCBI): domain Eukaryota; kingdom Metazoa; phylum Echinodermata; class Ophiuroidea; order Amphilepidida; family Ophiodermatidae; genus Ophioderma; species Ophioderma brevispina. The sequence goes on along the minus strand of JAMKCH010002327.1, from coordinate 68,514 downwards.
CCTGAACGTGATTCTTAAGTGCAGGAAATTGTGCCTTAAGGAGGGGGGCAAGACAAAGTTGGTACAGGGGTCAACTTTTTAAATTGCTCCAATAATGTTGAAAAAAGTATACATTTATTTGTCTAACCCACAAGGATTCAGGAAAGGTATAGTTGTACTACTACAACGTAAAGTTTAGAGTTAAGTTACAACACACCCAAAAAAATCAATAAAAAGGTCAATTTCAGTTGTACCGGGTCAAATTTTAAAGGTGCTCCGATTGGATAAAAAATGGTGCAAAATTATTGATGGAGTTCATAGGATTAAAAAATAAGGAATCGTTGTGGAAGGTCTAAAATTCTTAGTTACCGATGTAGGGGGAACAGAAAGTCAACGTCCATGCATTCAATGGGGCTTGGCCTTATTACAATGTTGAGGATTCCCCTAAAGCGATGCAGAAGCAAAAACCTTTGCCCATGCCTTTGTTTTACCTTGGATAGCTTGATTATTGTAAGGGGCCTGATAACAAAATGATGATAATTGTTGTCACAATCTATAAAAAAGAACACGATTTAATCTTCACTTTAAATATTTTAAAGTCATTCAAATTATAATTCACCTTCGTTATGTTCGAGAGCAATATACCCAATAAAAAGAGTGGTCTAATAATAGAAGCCTTAGGAAAAGGCGGTAAAATTACACAGGCGTCGTGGGCTATGCTCTACGAACACCAATAACACTTTGATAACCTTTTTATATGAAGGCCCGTCGTCCGAGTAATAATGCTGTCCACTTAGTACCACTGACCTTTTCATACATTTCACTAAGCGAAAAGAACAATAGCGAAACACTATCACGCATACTCGCATACATTACACCCACAAATACTCCCAATCGTTTAATCGATAGGTTTGGAGTAGAATAGTCTTAGAATGTTCGTAACTCTTGATGCGTTTCACCAGCTGAGAACCATCTAAGCAGGGGATTGGGGAACAGACGGAAGTTGCAACTAATAGAAATCTTAGCTTGTGCTGAGCATGACTTGCGACACAACTTACGCATCAACTTTGGGGAGCGAACCCCAGTTCGGCTAAACTCTGGTTAACTCTATACTCTTAATAACCAGCTGCAAAAAAAATGACAAAAAAAATTTACATGCAGGAATAATATGTCTAAACGGGCCACTTCTATAGACTATGTTGTCTACTCTGATATTTGTCTTGTCTGAAATATTCATTACATTTTAATTTGTTAAAACAGACACAATTTGCTACTCCGACGATATAAGGCGGTGATATATGGCACGTTGGATTGAAGCGATAATGAAAAACCTCATCATCGAACAAAGGGGTTCAAATTACAGTGTCTTTTAACAGAGGGATTATGTAGAAAATATCGGCACATGTAAGTACCTTTATCGTATTTCATTACTTTCTGCCTTTTAAAGCATTTGCTAGAGATTAAAACATCTCCAGTAGTGAAAACGTATATAAAATACAGAAATATATCTACCTCAGGCTTTGACCGCACATCGCTTCACTTCTTGAATGATTAATGATTTTGAAATTTTAATTATCAGTAATGACATTTGCTTAAACGTTAGCCCATGTGGTCTGTATTAAAGGGGGATGACCGATTAAAGTATATAAAGTTCTCATCTCGATAGAATGGCCTTCACCCCAAAAATCCCATCTGTAAAGTTTCGATCTGATATTTCAACCCGTTTTGATGTGAGAGCTAAAACCGTGATTTTGTAATCCATAGGGTACTGTGTAAAATTAATATTGGTCGACCAAAATGGAGCACATTATCGCTCATAACATCAAAACCAAACCTCCTTTAGCCCTAAACTTTTACAGGGTAATGAGAAAAATAGTAGCTTTCTTCGGATAGTAAAATTTTGACCACTTCTGGTAAAATCTGGGGTTCTGGGGACGAGGCTATTAGTGATCGGAGCATGCATGGCCCTTTAAATAATTGGTCTCCTTCGTTGTTATTAAATGTTCTAAACACACTTTAATCACCAAATTCTGATTTTTTAATGTTGCGTCTTATCAAAATTCAATGGTTATTTCTTAATTTCACGATGTAATGATACTATAGCTGTGTACTACACAGTGTGTAGTGCTTCGTGTGAAATTGAATAAGCACAATGCCACGGAAGTCGCAATTATCAAGTAACTTGTCAAAATAGTATTTATGATGCACTAGAATTAGTTTTCCTCTCAAAATTATTTACCTAGTTTGTACAATGAACATTAAAAGGTCCTCCGTCTAGGTAGCTTAAAGTTTCAGTGTTTGTTCTCTCTCTCTCTTTCACCATATTTCTAGGTTGTCTTAAGGCATATTACAGGTTTCACACCAGTAAATGCATGTCCTATTCTTTCCTGTACAAAATGGGGCGAGATGAAAACGTCATTTTCTCCTCATTGGAACATCTCAGATCTTAAAGCTAATATTCTGCTTGAAGATCATCATATTTCCTACCTAATCAGTCATGAAATTAGGGTACTTATCCCCAAATTTTTCGAGCTACTGGACCGTGAAGACTAGCATGCACTGTGCACCCTGGAGGTCAGAGCACTTTTTCAGTCAGGTGTTCCCTGTAAGAATACGGTTAAATACGTCTGTCAGATCAAAATAAAAGTATCAATGCTGCCATTTTTTGATATTCCTACAGATTTTATACCTAATATTGATAGCAACCATGATTTGCAACCCAGATCTCGCCTTTTCTCTCAGTTTTTAGGGTACACTTAAGGTTCGTTCATACTACACTGCATCGTGCGTTGCGGTAAGTTGCAGTGCTCGAATACGGTCTCTGTCCAGTATACTGCATTGCGGTACTGCAACCGAGTTAAATTTATTTTAACTGCAGCTGCAGCAGGTTACGTTGAGTTGCTGCAGCAAGTGATCGATATATCGGCACTGCACTGCGCAGTGCAGAGAGGTATGAACGAACCTTAAGTCGACGATCACCAAAAACAAAAACACCTCATTTGCAGTGGGGCTGGACTTACCTGTTCTCCTGTTATTTACTGGTGTGAAATCTGAAAGCAAGGGGGTAAACAAAAAGTGTTTAAAATGTTTTAAAATATATGCCAATCTGTTCGGTTGCTCATAAGGTTTGTCATATCTACGACCTATTGTTTTAGTATAATAAGCTCAAGACAGTTCAAGGTCATCATATACAGAATGGTCCGATATTGTTGAAATTGGTTTTAAATTGTTCATTGGGTCAGTGTTTCCCCTTTCAAAGTGAGACATTCACAGATATGGCTAGTGATCTCACATTCGATTCCATATTTTCCATTCTTAATTATCATCGAAACGTCATAGACAATTTCGACCTTATTATTTTCGGCTTCTGTATGACGAACTATTTTTTTAAAACCAGCTGATGAATCTGAAATTTTACCTCCATATGACCTTCAACCTGTTTTGATTTATAATTCTTGAACCACAACCCTCAGATAGGGAAACTCTACCTTTCTGAAATCTTTACCATGGTACTGAACATGATTGTATACTTCGAAAACGTTTTTTGATACTTCTAAACCTTCTCCCGTACAATACAGCCAAGAACACACTTTAAAAATTGACACGGATGATTTTTGGAATCTTCATACAATTTTGATTTTAAAAATAATTGGTAGCAGATTGTATATGTAATTTTCACAAATTGCAGTTCCACGTGCACTTATAACTGACTCTGGAACAAGTAAGAATTTCTGGGCTTTAACTTGTCTAACTTATCAGGGTGTAGGCCATGTCAACTTTTAAGTTTTTGTTGCTGTTAAAACAGCAACTGCGAATTCAAATCGGCATCAACATCCGGCGTAACCTGAATGCTAATCTTTATTAAAGACTTAACAGTACGTGGTAGGAGGGCGCTTTTACGCACATCGGACAAAGAATTGACTAAAGGCTAGAGCTGGTCACGAATATTTAATTCTAAAATATTTTGCAGCGAGGTTAATCCACTAACCTCGATGAATTTTGAAGTCAATTTTTTTCCAAAATTATCATGATATTACTAAGACTTATTGAACGAAGGTTTAAGGGGTGATTTTGTAATGTCACTGAGACAGAGACTGCCATAGAAAATGCAAGTAGTAGTTCCCCAAATTACCGTTGGAAATCCCCAATGCCTGAGGGAAATATCTGACGAATGGATAGAAAACGAAAAAGAAGGACAACATGCTATTTTGAAGAGGTCCATCAACAGTGCATTGCGATATTGACCCGTGAGTGATCTCTAGCCAGCAAATGTCACTTGAATCACTGTTCGATATGTGAATGAAAAATATGTGAAATCCAAGATTTTCAAGGTATAGTGTCCAATAAATCGAAAATCTTGGTTTATCAAAGTGATAATCCAAGTTTATCGAATTGATAATCCAAGATTATCAAAATCAAGTTGAAAAACTTGGGTTATCGATTGAAAATCCAAGATTTTCGACGCCAAATGACCAATAATTCGAAAAACTTCGATTATCAAATCAAAAACTTGGATTATCGCCGAAAATCTTGGATTAGCAATTGAAAGTCCAAGTTATTCTTGATAATCTTGGATTATCAATTGAAAATCTTGGATTTTCGACCGATAATCCAAGATGTTGGTCGAAAATCTTGGATTTTCGATTAATTGGACATTAGGCCAACCATACACGTACTTTGAGAGTTCTGTGCTGTTCTTTGATTGTTGAATCTAGTCGAGTGGGCACATGTCCTTGGGCACATGTCCTTTTTTTTTTTAATGTAATTTTTTTTCTTGGCCGAAATTTTGAGCGCCCGTGAAACGTACTTGTAAGAACGCTTGCGAATATACACGTGTTGTATGCCAAGCTATTGTTAATGCCTTGATGCTAACTATTCTGTGAGAGGATTAAAGTAAGACAAAACACGAGTGACTGCGCTCTATTCAGTTGGACTATGGACATAGTTGAACAAAAATAGCTTGTAATAGAATGACATGTACTTACTTTGCCATATTAGTGGGGGACTGTAGAGCACAGATCCCATGTGAGTGTGCAAATCTGGATAAAATTCTGAAATTTGGTACGCAAGTTCTTTATGCGTAGGTAATCAAAAAAATGATGGAAGCACTTGCCACACACACCCCTTTCATGGCCCCCAGCATGGATTTCAAGGTTACACAGGGTTAAAAATGTCTGGCTGCTTCACTGAATTCCGCAAGGTCCTTGTTTGTGCATTGTTGCTCCAGCAGTGGCAGTGGGAAGACCAAGAGATGTTCCATTGTATGTGGTGCTGTTCCACAAACACAGGTAGTGTCCTGATCTGCTTCCAGGCAGCCCCACTTCTGCAAGGAAACCTTAGATCGGTCAATCTGGTTTTTTTTTTTTTTTTTTTTTTCAATCTGTTGAGGCATCGCCATTCAGCCCATGAGGAGTCAGCTCCAGGTGGGAGATGCTCATTTGTAATCTGAGGAAGAGCTTCGTATGCTTTTCAACATGATTGGATCATTTTGCAATTTTGACCCCTGTATAACCTTGAAACTTAAGCTGGGTCCATTGGGGGAGGGGTGGCAAATGCTTACATCAATTTTATGGATTATCAATGCCTTAAGTACTTATGTGTAAAAATTCACGATTTTATCCGGAAGCGGACACTCTTTCACTCAGTCCCCTGCAATATTCCTATATAAAACTGCCATAACAATCAGTGTGTAGACATGAACATTAAAATCGTATGTGGAGGCAGCCATTTTGCGGCCATCTGTATGCAGATCCATACAGGTATCACATATAAAACAAACATTAAAAGGTTCTTTGTTCCAATCGTCATATTCCGAAATTAATATCAATTTTGATATGAAAGGCCCTATTTTTCTCATTGTTTTCTTGATATTTCAGCTTTCAAATCCATTTCTTTCCCAAGATACAGGCAATGTGCATTATCGCTTCTACTATCAAAACCGCAAGTTTGTTTTCCACGATTCATGGTGGTAAGTGTATTCAAGTATCAGACTCTCATATCAATTATGGAACACGACAGACGAAACAAGCACCTTTAAGTATGCTGTGAATAACCAACTGACACAAACAACATAAAATTAACGTTCAGAAATAATATGTCTTCGTGGGTTAGTTCTATAGACTGTGTTGTCTACTCTAGCATAAACAATGTATTTTATTTTGTTAAGACGGACACAATTTGCTACTCTGAGATTATAAGGCGGTGATATAGAGGAAGTTTGATAAGCGATAATAAAAAAAATCACCATCAAGCAAAAAGGTTAAAATTACACTCCTGAGGAATGTAGAAAATATCAACACATCTAAGTACATTGATCGTACTTCATTACTTCTAACCTTTAAAAGCATTTGCTAGATATTAATATCTTTCCAGTATAAATTGGTTGAACCTATAAAATAGAAAATCTCTACCTCAAGCCTTCATCGCTCATCATAAAATCGAGTATCATTTCATTTAATTGTTGAATTATTATCTTTTTTTTACATCAGGAATGGTATTTGCTTAAAGGTTACCCCTTCTGATCTTTAGTAATTATTAGGTCTCCTTCTTTCCTTTTATTAAAGTTCTAAATATCAAACTTTAAAAGCCCCATTTCCTGATTTTTAATGTCTGGTCTTAGCAAAATTTCCGTGGTTCCTTGGAATTGATGCCATGTTTGATTCAATAAGCACAAAACCTTTGACAATACCTTAGGGTAAATCCCATTTTTTTTTTTGCTATAATTACATGTCACGGTGGTTGTCATTGTCACTTGTCAAATAGTATTGCCTCTTTTAATCAGTTTTGATGCACTAGAATTGCTTGTCCTCTCAAAATCGTTTTACCTCCTTTGTACTTACTAGAATTACGTCACTATGATAAATACAGGTATAACCTTCTAGTTTCAATATTTATTTACTATATTTTTAGGTTATTTAAGAGCAACAATTGATAAGAGTCCGTACTCTCAAAACCAGAAAAAACTGATTATCCCTTTGCTTGTAAACATTGCTTGTTCCTAGAACGCACTTAGTATGTTAAAGATGGTAATATTTTCAAGTTTGTTATCCATTTCATCGTTGATTCTGATTGTGCGCCTTCGTGTAATATAAACCAACTTAAATTATGTACAGTGATACCCCATACAACTAGTTTGTATTTTCTTTCCTGTTATTTTACGACACAATTTGAAAAATTGTTGCTGGTAGATTGGGAATGAGCTAGTAGATGACAAAATCCCTTGGTTAATCAGTGTTGATGCAAAGGTCGTATTCCTCTCAGTAAGGTGTTCTGATACTTAGTCTTTCTTTACTAAATCACTATATTATAGATCGCATAGTCATAGTAGTAGAGTAGAGTAGAGTAGAGTCGAGTAGAGTCGAGTAGAGTAGAGTAGCGTAGAGTAGAGTAGAGTAGAGTAGAGTAGAGTAGAGTAGATCGTATAGTATAGTATAATATAGTATAGATTATAGTATAATATAGTATAGACCCCTGCAGGGCGAATAATCAAACTTTCAGCTCCTTGCTAAGGCCTTCTACTAGATTACAGTGTGTGCATCTCGACATGTATTTTTTGTAATCTTTATTTTATAAAAGGGACCTTCTAAAGAGATACATGTATTTTCAACCCTACACTCTGGAGATTTACATGTGTCGTAGCTATTCAAATAATAGCGGCATGGTATCCGACCCATCCCCACCCATGTTGCAAAGAATAAGTCCATATACTCCATATATCTTGATGTTACAATTATTGACAGTAATCCTAAGTTACTGGGGGGATAGTTGTTGCTGTTTACTCAGGAAAGGTTCTATTAAGGGATATACTAATTCTTTAAGGTCAGTCATCATGAGAGATACGAGCCATGCATGGTACTGCCCGTCACGAGGAAAAAAGAGAAAAACATGTACACAGCTGATCTCTTGTACTAGTTGTCGATGGACCAAGTACTGCCAAGGGATAGCAGTGGCAATGATGACTGAGGGCAGGACTATGATAACCACTCTTACGTGTAGGTAAATGAGGTAACTGACACGGTAACCCATGTTGGTTTGGTTTTACAGCTTCAAAGCCACAGAAAAGAAACCTTACAAATATCTATGCGTGTGAAAAATACGTGGGAATGTTCAACAAAGACAAGTATGCAAACATACTGTAATTAATCCCTACTACAGTCGCTTTTACTAAAACAGCGAAAAAAACATAGTCCCAATACTAAACTCCAAAGTTAAAAACCACACACCAGGATCCAAAGGATTGGAGAGACTGGAGAACACTAAATATACCAATATAAAAAACCCACCAGTCTCAACGATGTGTGAAGGATAACGGACTAAACAGAAAAGAAACAAACGACGTTTCGGACATATAAAAGTGTCTTTTCAAGACGGACAAGGAATGGCACTCGTGTGGCGGAGTGCCATTCCATAGGTAATCGGTTGAACGGGAGCATTAACCTAAGAACCTGGGGTTGTTCCGCGAAACGCAGTCTAAATTACTGTAGATACTATGTCAGCCTGAGTGGATCAACTTATCCAAAGCACTGTGTAAATGGTATGAAAAGGTATGAAAAGGTCTATTATGTAGGACATACGCATGAGTTAGTATACACGTAGGGTTACGCATGAGGTTCGCGAACGGACCCCTGGGCCTAAGAATATCGAGGAAATTGTAGTGACATTAAGAAATTGATACTTTAAACTTGTTATACATATCATTCAAAAAATGTTACCGGTATAATAATTTCAGCAGTTTCATATCGACAGCAAATAGTGTTTGTTTTTTTGTTTTGTTTTGTTTCGTTTGTTTGTTTGTTATTTTGGAGCAAATCAAATCGCCTGTAGTGACCCTGCAAAACGAGGCGCGGGCCATTCAGGTTAATACATGTTTTACTTGAATTTTTAAAGTCCCTTGCAATTTAATATTGCACTGATTCAAGTAATCGCATCAAGCCTACCGTCAGTAATCAGCTGCATTCTCACGAAGTATTATCGAGAAATACATATGCCAACATAGTTATCTCCATCGCTGATTTGAACTCTGTTATGTTTGACTCAGAGGGTGTAATGAAGAGCAATCTCACAATGCACCAGTTATGGGAAATTTCACCTCAATAGGATCATGTGATCCAACAAAAACTCTATTCTTAACACATAAAAGCCCGACTTTTACGCTCATTTTAGTCCACAAAGCGTTAGTACTTAGGGAATTTTAACATGATCATGAAATTTCCTGTGGTTCTTAAACATTTTTACCCCTAATTACTGACATGAGTTTTTAGTACAGTACAGAATAGGCACCTTGCAATGCATTATTGGATGGATTGAAAAAACACCCTCTGTTGTTTGACTTAATAGTACTACAGTTGCTGTCAGAATCTTCAGAGGTCGGCAACGCGCGCGCCGAACTATTTGAATAAAAGAGGCGAGAGCCTATGGGTAGCCTCATGCGCGATGAACCACTGGGGAGGGAGGCCAACCTACTCAAAAACAAGCCAATCAGGCTTCACTTCGTGTTGACGCACGTAACGCTCGCCGCACGGTAAATTAACTCTGAACAATTCTGGCAGAGAGTATACGTGAAAAACCTGATAAGACATGTGTTGTGGATGAAATGTTGTGTTGTTACTTATTTTGAAAAATAAAAAAAATTCCATCAAACATGCTTTCCAAGTCCAAAGGTGCAAGTATGTTCTTGTAAAATTTAATTGCATTTGTGACATGGAGAGAGATTACAAGTCGGGTAATTATTTGTAACGTTTACACATATGCAGAGCCTCAGAAATTGCAAATGTGTTTTGGGATTATATATTCTAGTAAAAATCGAATACGGGTTACATGTTTCTGCAAAACTGAAAAATCCAAATGTGTGAACCTTTACCGTGTTCCAACCTGAACCAGCCCAAAAATCCCTTTTACTCAAACCATTTTTGCCAATATCGTGTTATTAATTTATCAACATTGAAAAGGTAAGGCTGATTCTGTCTAAATCAACGTAAGCTTTTAGCTTATTGCTATAAATGTAAAATCCACTAGTACAAAATGCAGATTCCACCATTAATCAGAGGTTTGTGATTTCGGGCCAAAATATGCACGCCGTACATGTAAGACGCGTTAAAGTTTATCGTTACTACAGCCACCTTTTAAAACTTGCAGTGAGCATTTTAATCGCGCGTTCAGAGGCGTATGGTTTGACGTGGATGTGAGCTGGAAAACGGAATAGTTAGTCACCAAAGTATAGATGTGATCTATTATCACTTTTTCTCTCTCTCTCTCTCTCTGTGACTTTAAATGTAATACAAAAGCAAACTGTTACGGCAACGTCACAGGCCTATAGTTGCCATGGTTAACAGCGGCCATATGAGACTTAATCCATATCATGTATTTCAATTGTTTATTGACTCAATGCATTAATCTCAAGAATGAAATATCGCAAAATTATCAGTGAACAAATTATAGAAGTCAATTTTTTTTTTAAGTGAAGGACAATGTGTACATTCTCATAAAGTATTTCTTCCTATGTTTATACACGACTCCGACGGGGAAGCATCGAAAGGACCCCTCTACGTGCCGCCATTACTGGGGGCATCCTGGCCGCCAAACACACACAGGACCCAACCCGCATATTGCCATTTTACTGAGTTAACGAACAAATAAGAATTTACACCTACCCTTTTTCGCAATGTTAAAAATTTTCACGTTTATATATATGGATTTAAGGAAGGCTGATTGTCAGGGAAAGGCCTTAAACTGGAATTCCAGGGCATGTGTCTTACTGTTGTTGTAAAATTGAAGGTTATCTCGCCCACCTTGCGTGACTGAGACGAATGAACGCTTTAGGGTTAGAATACGGGTTTTAAAAATTGGTAATAAAGCGCGTGAGAAAAATATTTTTCGTAATAAAATTCAAACATCAGACAAAAATAAAAATAACAAACAGAATGTGGATATATTCCGTTGTACGTGAAAAATGAATATTTCCCAAAGACCGATCGTATTTGCTGATGAAAAAAGTGACATCTTCCGATGCGGATTGTTGTTTATGTTTAGAAACGGATTGTGCTATTTGGTTTTTACTGTACATGGAGTGATGTACGTGTACGTGACATGTGGAACTAAATTTAAACATGTTTTTTAAATGGAATTTTGTGAAACAACAATAGTATTTAAAAGCAAACTAAATGAAAATAATAAAAATAAAATAAGTCATTCCATTCATTAGAAGTTTGCAGATTCGGTTGGGTTTTCCATTTGGGAACCGATGATATGGTAAGGCTGCATACAGTTCAACATTCTGCATGTGTCATTGGGAGTGAAGTGATTTTAACCGAGTTCGTTTCCATTTTTGTAACTTTCATCGCTATGTGCAGCCAAGAAATTTACATTTTTTTCCTGAGCGCCCATGAGGATATACAAATGGATAACAGTGAATAGTGTTTTTTGCCGTCAGAACTGATCAAAATATCACTTCTTGTGGTAACACGTACACGTAAACGCGGTGTATAACGAGAAATGCAATAGATGACCGCCCAGTTCATGGCGGAGGCGGATGGTGAGTGCGCGCCCACGGCGTCGTAGGGGCGGAATAGTCGCGTCGGATTCGTGTATAGGACTTACTGCGACTTATAAATATTGGTGTGGGTTCGATCAAGTGGGTATAACTTCAACATGCTCAGTCGATCGCACAAAGGAGGATGTCGATAAACACACTTCCATAATATAAAAAACACCGTATAATACGATGATCGTTGAACTTTGAAATTTCAAGGGTGGGAGTTACTTTTTTGGAGGTGTTTATTTACCAAAATTCGGAGATAGATATTTATTCACCCAGCCCCAAATACACAAATTTTAAGGTCTACAGGCTTAGTTTTATTTCATAAAAAAATCTGGGCTAAATCCAACTTTTTAATGAAATGCATTTCAAGTTGAAAAATTATAGCCACCCTGTGACGGGAAATGCACCCATCAGCCGTTAAGAGTCATAATACATAATTTACGTAACGGAACGTTAACATGAGAATGCTTTAAGCTTGTGATAATATTAGTGTTTACACGAATCCTTGTATATATTGGCAGCTTAATACTCGACAATGTGTTCTCGAATGTGAAAATGCTTTCTATGAATACAACGACGAACTGAATAACTTTGTGACGCATCTGGGTTGATTTTCTCGATCAAGAGTTAACCTGAAAACCAACTATTTTTCTGGAAAAGAACATCAAGTTTTACTCAATATTTGTAGAGACATTTGTTTACACCGATAAAAACTTATAACCAAATTTAACAACTTGTTAATCAATGAAAATCTTAAAGGAAATCGTTTTGTACTTTTGTATGGTAAACTGCATGAGTTACCAAATAAAACAGTTTACCAAATACAAAAATAGAAAAAATAATTACTGACACATGGGCCATACAATGTAGGTGGTCAGGTTGCTGGGAAAAACAAAATGGGCGAACGTTGCTTTTTGGCTTGATCTCTTTAATCTAAGAGTGTTTCCCTTTAACTATGAATTATATAGGATAGATGATCTTTTACCTTTCCTTACCGCACACTCGCACGCACGAGGGGTATGTGAGTTGTCGTGGTTTGTATTTGTGTATCAATGTGTGGATCAAAATATATGAAGTATGATGTAAAAATAACTAAAAAGGAAGTGCTTTTAAATTAAAATAACAAAATGTGTTCTTTGGGTATAGTATCCTCATATTTCTCAAAGACAACTTTAAAATGTACGAAATAATGTTAGCACTGCCTTAATGTCAAATAAAAAAACATTTGAAAAGGTGTCTTGTTTATCCCCGTTTGTTGGATTATACATCAAGTTTAATCATTTTTTTTTTTTTTAATGAGATTTGTTTAATATCTATGGGCATTCTTCTACGACGAATTCTAATTGCTTTCATTAATACACTAATAGTGTATAATTCTTTGCATACTACTAACAAATATAACACCTTAAAAGAAAGTGTGCTGCATATTTAGAAGATCAAGCTGTTTTGAAATGTTAATTTTATACTTTTGTCAACTCTGACAGGAACAACAGGAAGCATTTATACATCAACACGCTTGTTCCCAAATCAAAATTCAATGAGATTTTTAAAAACATGTGCCTTTGCTTTGAAATGTTTAGTGTATACTCTGAATAATTGACCGTATAATTAATAGAGATATGACAACATGGAGAGGCTACAAACGAGACTACATTAGTTCAAGTATCCTAACTTTCATAAGAAGCAACTACAAAAACCCAGAAAGGGCAATAGGCAATGAGGCCCAAGCGAAAAAGATGCTCGGTTAAGGACCAAGGTGGCGCACCCCTGGGAAATACATAATTCTTCCGAAATATTTTTTTCTAAAATTATAGAAATCAATTCTACGTGTGTTCTCGCGTCCAGTATGTGCACATTTTCTAGAAAATTAATTAAATGTCATCTCATTTTTTGGACTGAATAACAGTGACCAACGGATGTACATCAGGATTCATTGACTCCAGCAAATAATGGGGCTATTGATAAGTAAATCCGCTCGGTATGCAGAGGACGAAGCACTTCAGATTCCTTTTTCATCTGGAACTACAGAGCCATTGTTCTTATCCATGGGGGAGAAGTAGAGAACCGTCCTGTGGTCTCCCCTGTTAGTAACTGCCAAGCAGCGAACTAATCTCTACAACTCCAAACACTGTTTTCCACTAACATCTTAAGTATACCCATATTATGACTAGACCTCAGCGCAGGCCTTTTCTAAGGTCTGACTTGACTATAGTGTCATTAATGTGGAGGGTTTTTCCCATGCAAAAAGTAACATCATTGCTGATTTGTTGTAACATTCCCCAATGCGATGTCCTATTGTCTGCAGGAAACACACAGAGGAATCAATAACCACCGCCACCATACCAGGAATGGTCCTTGCCACCGAGAGACCACATCGACAATTTAGAAGTGTTATATGTGAGAACAGGCACAACAAAGTAGAAGCAAACATCAAGTCTGCTGAATAACAACATCGAAGTCCTCACATTTGACCTAGCTCGTCATAGTTACATCCGTCTACAAACCCTCCACAGTAGACTTCAAGCACCTTCAACTCCAATCCCTAGGAATTCCCCAAACCTCACTTCTTCATTGGCGACTTCAACCGCCATAGTACCCCAGGGGCTACAATGAAACTACAAAGGACGGAAAAGCTGTTGAAGAATTTTGATAGAGATTCAACATCTACGTCTCCTCACGACTCTAGGGAGCGGTCAGTATTATACCAGGGGGGGGGGGGGAATGGAGGATTTCAACTTTTTTTGGCAAAAATTTTCGAGTCCCCCCCATCGCTCCGTTCAAAAATTTCACGTTCCCCCCTGATCATGATGATTTTCCCATTTCAAAGTTTCATGTTCCCCCTTCTGCATGATGAAAATTTTCACGTTTCCCCATCTCTCTGTACAGAAAAGTTTCAGGGTTCCCCCCCCCTCAAATCCTCCATTCCCCCGGCCTAAATAATGACCACTTACCAAGCTGCCGCCACCATTTCTAGTGCCCGCTGGAAGAGCGGTTACAACCCTGATCTTAGCTATGTTAGCAAAAAAACACTCTAACATGTTAGCAAGATTGTTCTGGCATCCTGTCCACAAAACTAAACATCGACCAATCGGTATCCATCCAAGTCAACGCTGCAGTAAGACCAAACAAAGTGCCTTTTTAGCGCCGCTTTAACTACAGGAAAGTAGACTGGCAAGGATTCACTGGTGACCTAGATCAGACACGTGAATAGGATGCTCCAAAACCCCATAAAACTATGACAAATTTGCCCAAGTAGTGAACAAGGCTGCCCCGAGATTCATACCAAGAGGTTGTAGGACGGAATATATAACACGCCTTCCCATAGGTTATATTGCTAGAGAATATCAAGAGTATATCACCTGTTTGAAGCTGATCTTTTATGCTGAACACAATGCTCTAAAGGTGAGGAGTTTCGAGGAGGATCTCCAGGAAAAGATCAAAACCTGCTAGATACTTTAATTGATACACCGCTATGACCCAATGACAGAAAACGAAAGCATTGGTCTACCATCCGAAAGGTTCAAGGGATCCAACAGTACCTCCAAGAAGCCAAATGTCACACCCAACCAAGTTGCCCACCAACTGCTTTTAAATGCAAGTGCAGCAAGCAAAAACCCAAGAAGATCAAACTAGACCATAGGAGGGTTATAGTGTGACCTGGTTTCACTCGCCCCGTCAACATGGACGAATGGAATCCGGATTGCTAAACTTCAAAACCAGGAAAAAGCCAAGTGGCCTCTTGACAACATCTCTACTGAGCAGACTAAAAAAATCTTGGACCAGTAGCAAAAGAAAAGGAAAGGAATGGCTTCTTGATCTCTTACAATTGCTGCCTTATTTCCCACCAGGGTCCCAAAGATCTGGAGGAAAGCACATGTTATGGCACTCCTAACGCTGGGAAACTCCATCCAATCCAAGAGCGACGACCTATTCCACCATCCAGCCATACCATACAAGCTCTTTTGAAAGTCTCCTGCTCAATCGTATTGCACTTGTGATAGACGAAACACCTCATACAAGAACAGGCAAGTTTCCGGCCAGGCAAATCAACAACAAGACAAGTACTCAAACCTAACAAACCACATGAGGATGGTTTCGAGAAGGGTTATGGTAACCGGAGCTGTCAACAGCGTACGACACTGTTAATCACAGAGCCTACTCCATAAGATCCTGGAAATTACCCAGGACATTCGCTTGACTGAGTTTATCCGATGTGCCTGGTAAAACAGGATGTTCTTTGTTCAGCTAGGAGCGAAGAAGAGCGATGGCGTAGGCTCAAGAAATGGTCGACCACAGGGAGTGTGCTGCATCTCCGTTCAACATTCCATACCAACACGACCCTCAACTAGGAGTGCAGGAACCTGTTGTTTTATTTATGCAGACGATCTTGGAATTAGCGCACAAGATGCCGACTTCAAAGTTGTTGAAGAGAGACTCTCCAAAGCTTTGGATGAACTCACTCCTTATTATGAGGAAAACCACCTACAAGCAAATCCATCTAAGACACAGGTGTGTGCTTTCCATCTACGCAACCGTGAAGCCAAACGTCAGCTTAAAGTAACCTGGTCTGGAACACCCCTGGAGCACTGTGATAACCCTGTCTACCTAGGAGTTACCTTGGACCGAGGAGTAACGTAAAATATGTTCACGCAATAACATCTTGAACAAACTCACTGGCACAAGATGGGGTGCTCGCCCACATACCCTAAGATCGACGGCACTTGCCCTTTGCTACTCATGTGCAGAGTATGCCTGCCCTGTATGGGAAAGATCAACCCATGCCAAGAAGCTTGATCCAGCGTTAAATGCCTCCTGCCGGCTTATCACAGGATGCCTCCGTTTTTTTTTTTTTTTTTTTTTTCCACCAGACATCCGTCGTAGCGTAGTGAGCATGCAAGAGCGTAGCTGCCAAGTATCTAATGTGAAGCACCCTATGTCTGGACGGGTGCCTGCTGCCGGCCGCCTTAAATCCAGAGGGGGTTTCTTGGGCAAAGTCCAACCTCTTGAAACAGTCTCTGAGGAGGTCAAGTGAGTCGCCTTGTGGAAAGAAAGACTTGCCATCAACCAAGTAACATCTATCGGTATTGAACCTGGTGAGCATCTCCCACCTGAAACTGACTCCTCATGGTCTGAATGGCGATGCCTCAACAGATCGAGAACCAGAACTGGCCGATCTAAGGTTTCCTTGCAGAAGTGGGGCTATCTGGAAGCAGATCAGGATACTACCTGTGGTTGTGGAACAGCACCACATACAATGGAACATCTCTTGGTCTGCCCATTGCTGGAGCAACAATGCACAAACAAGGACCTTGCGGAATTCAGTGAAGCAGCCAGACGTTTTACCCATCTCTGGCTGGATCATATTTGAGAACCACAGTGTTTGGACACGATAAGAAGAAGAAGCTGAAAATATTTCAGGTGTTATACCATCACCCCGATTTAGATTAAACTATTGTTCATGATGTGGAACACAAATTACCTGTCATCTTTCACGAATAAATAAAGTTAGAGGTTCGACTGTGTGTTCGATTAACTTTGCCCCTATATTTCATCATTTATTCGAAAGGGAAACGAATTAAAAAAACTCATGGGGTAAAGTTGCTTGGCAAACTGCGACCAAACATCATTGTGCAGAACCAAACCCGTAATTTGCAGCGTAACCCCATTTCTATTCAATTTACCGCATTATTAGCAGAAATCGAAAATCATTCACCTACATGAAATGCAAGTAAACCGGTGCCGAACAAACTTGTAAAAATAGAAAAGAGGTCCTACAATAACATGATTAAGTTATCGGTTTTGGTTCTGCACCAAAGTGTTAGCTCACAGCTTGCCAAACAACATTTTTTCATGATTTTGGTTCAACTTCGTTTCCTTTTTGTATAAATGGTAAAATGTGCGGTCAAAGTTATTGAACTCACAGAAGAAGCTCCAGTTATATTTTACTTTACTCGTTAAGGCTATAGCACAATCTCAATCGGGTGGTGATAACACAAAGGTTTTAAACGTCATGGACAATAACAATGGCTATGCAGAATATGAAGCCCGTTTGTCCATGATAGACCAGTTAACAGCAATGTTTGTAAATATGTTAGGCCTGGTATCTTGGAAATAGGTCGGCCTGAATGTTATACACTGGGCAATTTTATCTGTTAGAGTTTTAATACTATGGCCCATAAAACGATTGGCAGGAATGGATTCGCAGACAACAAAACGTGGTGTACATCCGTGGTCATTAATTAAATTCAAGGGGGAAAGGAGATGACATTTAACTAATTTTCGAAAAAAAAAAAAGGTGCACATACAGACGTGAGAACATTTAGAGAATTTATTTAGGAAACATATGTACTTCCCGGGGCGTCCCCTTTATAAACGCTATGAGATCTGCCCGCCTAGCCTAATAAGAAATCATGTCATTGTGACTATCTTGTCATTGTCTTTAAACACTGAACTGCATCAGGGGGGGGGGGGGCTTCCATAGGGGGGGGGATCCATTTTTTGTTTTTTTTTTTTTTTTTTTTTTGGCCCAGGCCGTTTTTTAACGCTGCATATATTGTTTTATATTTTTTGTATTTATCTAACTTTTAGTTGCGCTTTGGCATTGGTGCCAAAAAAGTCAAATCCATCGCGTCGTTTTTGCGTTAATTGCATGGGTCCTAGGAGCCCCCCCCTTTGCACTAACGGAATGCCCTGACCAAAAATTTAAAACTCTTAATAGAGCTACTGTGATTATGATTTTCCCCCCCCCCCCCCCCCCCCCCCCCCCTAAATTGCCCATAACACCTAGTGACATAAACAAAGTAAAATAATTAATAAAATAATTCTTGGAAAATTAGTAGGCCATTGGTGTTACATATTTATCTACATCGTATAGCGGTTTACTGTAGGAACACTATGGTAAAATATACAAGTAAAAACCTAAAAAATATAAAATGGCACAAGACATTCCTATTTGTGCTTAATATGTTAAATATAGTTCATTCCTCACCAATTAAAGCAATCAGCAAAAGTCTAGGGGAATCAGTGCCGTTTAAAAATGAGAAACGAATTAAGTGTCTTTTTCGCACATTTTGACGTGAACTTAAAATCAATGTTTTGCCCTAATTTTCGGTTACTGACAAATTTTTTCAGTTTTATTTCTTAATTGTTGATGGCTTTTGAAGCCTTCTAACATGTGGTGAATTTCATCTAAAATCCTTTGGGAAAGTGGTTTATATAATGAATGGTCCCTAGGAGCCCCCCTTATGCACTAACGGAAGTGCAACCCCTTATGCAGTTAGTTTAACTTCTGTGACGACTTACCTGTACATATTTCGTTTTGTTTTTTCCTCTGCTAACAGAAATGAGAGCATTAAAGAGCCATATTTTCATCTTAGCAGCAAACAAAGAGGGTTCACCACGCTAATGTCGTATAACTTCTCACTGGATCGACCAGGTTATTACCAATAAGCAAATCGATGGATGTCAGAATTTCAGCAGGTTTATAGTCTGTCTCTCAAGGTTACGCCATTTTAAGTTTGGAAGAGCCGGGTTCTAAATTGACAGGCAAAATGCTATTTAGCGCCATTCATTTTAAAGTCCTCAGGCCACATGCATTAAACTTACAATCAAAATCACGCGTAAGGGGTGTAATAAATCATAACCTTAAATCGTTTGCACCCCCCTTATTATAAAATGGTCACTATTTTTCCACCTAAACCAGCTGAACAGGATATAAAATGTGATAAGTAGCAGTGGTACTTCAATTATTTTAGTTTACGTAAATCATTTCTAATTTCGCTTTGCACATTTGCCTGACAAACCCGAATGTCAACGGCGAGATTAAAAAAGTTGTCATTCCAAGTTATCACGTGATCCCTTTTGGCATTGAATTTCCTGAGTCTAACGGTAATGGAAGTGCCCCCATCTTCTTTGCGTTATCGAATTTCCGGTCCATACATCCACTCTGATTTTGGCCCAAAACATTTCTTATTGCGTATGAGGCAGCAGCTAAATGTGTTGTACACGTTGGAGCCAAGCTCACTGTTGTTGGTGGGGTTTGCGAATCTTCTGTCACCGGTGGACGAAAGGTCGGGCACGCATTGAGAATGTGATCCGCAGTCTGTGATGGAGAACCTAATTGGCAGGCTGGCGATGCCGCAGCCCCCATCGGTATTATTGATATTGAAGCGGACCGACTCCTGTGCGAATCCGGTTTAGGTGACCATTCCTTGCCGTGGAAGATTGCTACCAGATGGTAGTTTGTCCTAGGTGTAGTAGTGAGTTGATTGGTCTTGGAGTATCTAGCCGGCAGTATTCCATGTCTGTAAGGATGTTGAATGGGGACTGGAGAGTTTAGCAGAGGTGCCGACAGAAGGTCGACGAGAGCACAGTCTCTGTATGCCGAGCTGGGTTTTCTTTGACAGTGTTATGCAGCAGGTGCTTGTTGTCCAGCAGAGCCTATTCACTAGTTGTGCGTGTGGATCTGTTATCTACGGAAGCACTGCCAGGTGCAATGCCTGAACGCACTGCGTTAGAAACTCAGATGGAGTGGGAGGAGGCACAAGTAATGGTTCTCAAGTCTAGTTGAGTACTCTGTCAGCTCTTTGTGTGAGAGCTGTTGCACCATTGCTGGGTCAGGATATTCAGCATCGTTGTAGACCAGAGCCATGTCGGTGGTGCGTAGAGTCGTTGGGCTGCATGGCACCCCATGAGGATCAGCAAGTCGGCACAGGAGGGTGATTCTCGGAAGATACCTTGGCGTATACGGACTCGAGATGCTGCCGGGAAGTAAGCTGCGGTCAGTTCAAACTCCAAGATAGTTGGTGTAGGGTTGTATGGCAGAAGGCGCTCCATTGAGGTGATTCGAAAATGGCGATGAGCCTCTTTGTGTTGAGGTGGAAGGCAAGCGGTGGTCTGGCTTCGCTCAGCTTCAGTCTTCAGGCTTGAGATATGCTGCAAGTCCCAGCAAACACAACCCCATTACGGTACTGGCCCAGTAATGGCTTCAAACGGTTTACTTCCGGCAATAACGGATACGGCTGCACGGTTCTACGCCGTACGATCCGTTACTGGTATACGTACGGTGCCGTTTTCTCGCCGAGCAGCTCCGCGAACTTCCGAGCCACTTAGGGCCGGTAAACGGGCAGTACGGCATACGCTTCTAAGTGGCTGCACTGGAACACAAAGCGGGATTTCCTCAGTTATTTTTATATAGCGATGGCGTTACGACTGATCGGCTGGTATAACTTTCTCAGCGAGTCAGCATAGAGGTGTTGATAAAAGGTGGTAATAGGCCTAATCCAGTTTATCTGGCCCATTAATTAGAAGAATGTAAGTTCTTAATCCGTAAGTGTGTGGATAGGTGCAACGAAAATTAGCCCCTGCCCTGTGAAACTCGGTGTCGCCATGTGTAGCTAGTCGCCGAACAATCATGACAATTGTTTGAACTAAGCTTATGAAGTATACCGACTTGTGCGGACCAGTTACACGGCGTATCGCGTTACTATTTTATCGTTGTGTTATGCAGCTGTCTACAGCAGGCGACCTTGGAACAAAAAGTTCAAAACATGTGATAGAGGCGACAACTACTCACTCTTCAGTTTACCAAAATTACACCCAAAATTAGGCGTGTAAAGGAAATGAAAAAAAATTGTGCGAGTATTAATTTCACCACTGGCAAATAACGGCCAGGCAAAGGCCCCACTACCGGCCCATAAACAGTGCAGATTAATGAAGAAGGGCCTTGTGGGCCCCGCGATTGTGGCCGGTAACGGCAAGGCATATTGGCCCAATCGAATGCCGCTGTGCAGATTGAACTGAACCGGCCCATTACCGTTTGACATGCTGGCCCATAATCGCAGCCGCTATTGGTCCGTTACGGGCGTTACTGTAATGTTTGCTGGGTAGGGCACATATTGCAGTAAAGGGTACTTTTTACTCTGTCCAGCTGCTGTCCGAGTTGAGAAGGACAAGGGAAGATCGTCGGCGTAGCCATATTGTCTAGATGTTGTTTGAGGTAAATCGTGATATACAAGTTAATCAGCATGGGAGCCAGTACGAGATCCGCCTGCCCTAACGAGGCGAACGTGTTCCAGACTGGATAATTGTGTCTCTGACGGGGCATGATAAAATACATGAGATAGAAAAAGGCCAAACAGGGGGTTAAAGATAGTGAATTAAAAAAACGTCTAACAGATTATCTTGCTGAAAAAAGATCATTTCCGGGGTTCCAACGAGGAGTTGATAACTTGAAACCCAACAAACATTTAAAGTAGACCTCTGACAAACCTGTACAACCATTTAGCGACTATTTTGCCGCCATTTTTTTAAGTTCCTGGCCTCTATTCCTTCTGGGGTAATCGGCAGATTGTCATTAGCCAGCTCCTTTAAACTCGCCATAGAGGGACACATGACAAATTCACACTATCGTACTATTTGCTTTTTGGAACAAACATCTATTTGAAAATCATAACAGTGGACAATACTTACGTAATGTGTAGGAAGAGTTCCTTAGTATACAATTTTTAAATCAATTTTTGGAATTATAAATGTTTCTCTGCATGGTTGCAATACTTTTGGACCAGTGGGTGTAGTACACAAAAGCATATTTTGAGGCCAAAGACATCCCATGATGTGGCCTAATTGTACATATACATTGATTATTACACAAAATACTTTACACAATACCATCTACAAAGGTGTTGATTTTTTTTTTAATTTTAATTGAATTGATTTAACACATGTGAAGGCATTGCAACCAAGCGTGGGTTTTGAAGATGTTAGGCGACCCCAGATGTGCCCGGGTTAGCGTGAAACCAACCATCCAAAATAAAAACATATACTTATGACAACTTTATGCATGTTATCTAACTCGGATCAAGTTTGAAGCACAGCTCGTTGATGTTGTTTCTTTACCAGCTGAGCAAATATAACAATCAGGTACATTTGAAAAGTCTTGATAAAGCACTCCCCATGCTTTATCTACAAAAATGTATTTACATACAATACAATTACAAACGGCATTTGTTTTGATTTATAGGCGCACTTATCAACAAAGGTCAAAGCGATTTACAAAATAGAGAGTAATTACTATTTAGCCTAAAAATAGAATACACAGGTATTGTAAAAGATGGAACCATGAGATGATAAAAGTACTTAAACCAAAATATAAAAAAAAAACATAGCTGCCCAATTAATATCATGGAGGGCAATAACAAAAAACTACTTTTCAAGCACACGATCAACTCTTAGGAAAATAGATGAAATTTTAAGCTTTCTAAAAGTAACAATGGACGGGAGTGTGGCGAACAGAGATAGGCAAAGTGTTTCAATGTGGTAGGGCCGCATTGCTGAAAGCCCTGTCACCCACTGACCCTTTTTGTTGCGGGAAACAGGTGGAGCGTGTCTTGTCATCTGCAGATCGCAATCCTGGCCTGCCAGGAATATACAAAGAGAGGTATTCGGACAAGTAAGATGGCAATTGTCCGGAAATGCCCTTGTAAGTAAGAAGCATAAGCTTAAAGACAACGCGTTCACTAATTGGTAGCCAATGGAGCTCTTTAAGGAGTGGTGTGGCTGGTGTCCTTCTATCAGATCTGAACACCAGCCTGGCTGCTCTATTCTGCAAAATCTGAAGTTTACTCCGATCTCTGGCCGACATTCCATACAAAAGTATTAAAAGGAGGGCAATCCGATTGACAGCTTCGTCCTCACTTCACCCTTATCAAAATTGAGATTTTAGTATCAGAAGAAGATTTATATTTTTCTCATAACTGAATAAAAAATTTGGGCGTGAGAAGTGTTTCTTTTAACTGGTATAAACACATCCTCAAATTCGGTCGACCACACCATGATCAAACATACTGTTTTATGGGTCATGATACACATACTTATTTGAAAGAGGCACTTTTTCTGAACTATATACAAAACATATTATGTAAAATCGGATACCTACCTATAAACCAAACAAGATAATACAAAAAGGTACCTCGATAACAGATACGACGTGACTGTAATCAAATGGCAATGTTTGCCTAAATAAGCCTTTGATTTAATGGTGCAATGGAGAGTTTTCACATAACAGGTGATCCTAAAAATGTGATTTTTGTTATTTTTGCACTGATGTAAAGGTTTCTATCAAAAATACCCCCACCTGAAAGGATTAAGCTGTGAAATATTTGTTTGGTGGCAAAATTGTAAAATTACTAAATTCCTATAGGAGCAAATAGGAAATTCAGCCTATGTTATATTGAAATATAAGCATGTAAAATCACCTTTGTTTTCACTTTTAAGACATTTCTGTAGCCAAATAAAGGTAAGAAGTGTATTGTTTGTATAATCTGTATGAAACCATTACATTACATATGACAGAAAAAATGGATGCCTTGAACTTTCTAGTTGTTTATCTTTAACATTTCAATCGACCTTGGATAACAAATTGCGATTTGTTACCTTATTGCTCGAAATACGTATTTTTATTTTAAAAGAATTTGTTATTAGATATTAATGATATCTCTACTTCAAATAAACGTTTGCTTTAAAAGTTTTGAGATAAGATAGCAGCAACAAGTAAATTCAAAACACGTCTTAATCTTGGACAAGACTATATTCTTATCACTACCAAATCTTGTCCTCATTCAGGAGATTAGTAAAAACATGATTTCTATTTCAATATGGAAAATGATTCTACTCAAAATTTCTTAGATTAAAAACTAATCTAATTTGATTGCTATCCGGGACAAATCTAAAGTTTAGACTAAAATCAAAATACATTGAAATATAAATCTAATAGATTAAACATTTAAAAACATTTAAAATTAATTAAAATTAATCCTCGTTTTAGTCTAAGTAATTTAGAAAGTACATGGATAAACGTGTCCTATACTAAAAGTAATTTGACAAGAATAATAATTATCAAGAAGTTTGTCAAAAGTTGTAACTTACTAATCAACAAATGTTGGTATTTCTATATATTTTTGTAACGGAATTAACTTTAACCATTTGGCTTTGACAGGGATCCTATTGGATCACACCATTAAATAACGTGAGAAACAGGTAAGTCAGCCCCCCACTGCACCTGAGGTGTTTGTTTTTTGTGACCCCGCCTAAGTAGTAACCCCTTAAAACTGAGAACTGTCGAGATCTGGTTGCAAACTCTGGTTCTATCAATATGAATATAAAATCTGTAGGAATATCAAAAAAAGTTGTCATTTGAATGTTTATGTGATCCGACAAACCAATTTTAAAACCGGTATTCTTACAGTGCACACCTGCTGAAAAATTGCGTGTGACCCAGGATCCACGGGGCATGCTAGTCTTGCCGGTCCCGCGCTCGAAAATTTTTGGGGATAACTACCCCTAATTCATGATTGATTGGTAGGAGATATGATGATCTTCCAACAACTGTTAGCTTTTTTAAGGTCTGAGTCTTGTTCCATTAAGACGAAAATGACGTTTTCATCTCGCCCATTTTGTACAGGAAACGATGGTAGCGCATTTATGGGTGTGAAACCTATACGAGCTGTGTATAGCGACAGCGAAAATAGTCGTTACCCTCCCACCTGACTTCGGTAATTCAATTTGATTCGTGTCACTTGTTTTTCAAAACTGGTGATACTAAGCAGTCCCCCTGCTAAGTGTTGTCTATGCAGAGCTGGGGTGGGGGGCAGCGCAGGGGATCTGCTCGAGAGGCAAGATAAGGTAAGTGTGAATGGATCGAGCTGTAAAACACTCTAGGCGTTGTTCGGTTTGTTAAGGCGAAGGTAAAATGAAAAACCGATGTAAAGTTGCAAATTTCAGCAGTCTGGCTTGTGCAATGTTGTAGCTGATTAATAGCCACAATAAATGTGATAAAAGGTAAGCCATGACAACAGTTGTGATGTACATGCCCGGTTTTAGCAATGATGGCAGCTCTTCTTTTTATCCAGAAAGTGAGAAACTATTTTGATACAAGTTAATTGAAAGTGTTGTCAGCTATAATAGGGATTTGGTGTGACAATGCTTACAAGCAGCCACCCCCCCCCCCCCCCGAACGTTTTTCCATCTCGCCATTTATGTACAGGAACGAATGGGGGCAGCATTTAGTGGTGTGAAACCTATTGACATATATAGTTTTCGAAAACCCTGTTTCTATCTGATTCGACGTGTCATTAATTTGGATTTTACAATTGTATCCACGGCAAATGCGACTAGAAGGTGGTGTGTCGCAGTTCATTAACTCTAACCTAATCCATATAGCAACCGTGCACACCTTTTCAATTGTGATTTTCCCTTTGTTTAGTTACACATACCTCTACCATCATTGTAAAGCAACTAGCTGCTTCCAAGAGTCAGCTAACTAATTGCATTAATCATGTTTGCCGAGAAAGCTCCATATATCTCTCACTATGATGCCCGTTCATGCGATCTTCACAAGATATTACACTTCTCAAAGTGTCTCATACTCGTCTTATATCAACTGGTGAACTACTGCATTCAATGCTTTTGCTCCACGGGAATGGGACAACCTTCCAAGGAGTAGGATCATCAGATCTGTGGAATCACTGCTTCAAGATTCCAAAACTGTCTCTGAAAACGCATTATTTTCCTAATACTGTGCAACATCACTGGTCAAGCGAGCATTTATTCCCCATCTAGTTGCTTTCTCTGTTTTCGCCAAGTATGTTTTTAACCATGTTGTTTGATATTGTATACTATTATAATGTTTTGGAATTTTCTCATCATTATATATGCATACAAGTGATCAACTATCTCTCGCTCTCGTCTCACGCATAAAGGCAATAGATCCATATATATACCATTGACAACAAAGACATACTAAACCAGTAATGGCAGATACTAATAATTACTTGGACGTAACAAGAAAACAAAGTATAACCCCGAACTCTTTAAGCAAAATGGCGAAAGATAAGTGATAAAAAGGACGTTGTGGGGTCAACATAACATACAACAGCCAGGGGTCAATAGTTTAAAAGGTTACAATTGTGTTAAAATTCTGACCAAGCATACAAAAATGGAGGTATAATTTGGTTTATCTAAACTTTACAATGTTAAGTTCTAACAATTCTCAGATGATCAGGCTGATAAAGGTTCAAGTTACCTAAGTTAAAATGTTTTTTCAGAAATGATCGTGGATGCTTTGGAATATTCCCCAAACAGTCCAAATCTCTCCCTTGCCATGCGAAAACGAAAATGACTATCGTGACACTTCAGAATAAGTGGACATGCTCTCTTAATAAAAAAGTGTTGATACGGTAATAGTGTGTGAAGAGGACAAAGTTCGGTTGTGTATTCCCGTATGATTTTTCATGCTCAATTGGATTTTGTTGCGGTATGGTTTTCATAGGGCCCTAACTGTCAGAAACATGATGGGTGCAAAATTTTCCGCACTCATGCCCCCTTCTTCATGGGGGCATGATAGTACAGGGAAAAATTAAATCGATTCAATTTGGTGTTTTTAAATGGTACACTAACGCGTTCATCTCCTCATGCCCCTAGGTTCCAACCTTTCGTTAAAGCGGTATAGAGAGCCCCGTAATGGTTCAACGTCACCCTGTGGGTAATGCTCCGATGTTGTTGGAATTGGTGTTCAAATTATTCCGTTGTGTCATACTGAAATACTGAAACAGAAAATTCATTTTAACTGATTTGGCTGATATCACCATTCAGTGACTCCAGGGAAGTTTTTGGGTGCCCCCCCCCCCCCATATACCCAATGTAGACCTCAAATACTATATTTTTTTTTGCTATGTAATTAGCCAACCAATGTCACGGCACTGTAAAATATACATTTTTGGATCCTCTAGAACAATACAAACACTTTCACCAGTTTTGCAAACAAAATCTTAGCATTGGTAAATGTTTACCCCACGAGGACCTTCAACCATTATGGGCTATAGCGCTTTAACTAAAGTCGGAACCCTAGGCAAATATATACTTTTATACTTTTCCCCCCTGTATAACATTTCCGTTTCGCCCCTTGAGGAAGGGGGCTCAGTCCGAAAATTTGCCACCCCTCATTTTCTGACTGTCTGGTCCCTATTGAATGAAAATCAACTTTAGCCAGCAAAATCCTACGGGAACTGGTTTCATCATTTACCTACCAAACCACACTATATACTTATTGAAAGTATGAAAGGGAACCCCAGTAATAAGTTTTGACGCCAGTTTTTTCTGATTGACGTTTTCTTCTGGACAGGCACTTCTCTAACTTTTCTAAAAAAGAAATTTTTAGGGTTAAAAACTATAAATTATCATGTCAAATGCAAGGCATTTCAGGACATATACATGTGCGCTCTTCAAACTGGCTAGAATACCGTGGCAATATAGCTTTAACAGCAAAACACCCGCAGCGCGCGCAAGTGTCTGTAAGCCCTGCTAAAACTAAAACGGGATCCGTCTTCTCATACAGTCCACGGTAAGGTTAATGAGCCGGCTGACTATGGTTGCAGTTTGTAGACTTATGGCCCATCTTTTTCACATTCATGCTGGACAATTGAATCTTAATTTTATTAAAGAACAATATAACAATGTTGAATCTTTAAAAGGAATTTTATTTATTGGAATAACAGCCATTTTTTTGGAAAAATAAAGATTTGATGACGTCATTGCATTGATTGGTTTATTATTATTGCTTCGGGGACCATTCAGGGTAACAATGAGACGTACGTATCCCTACATTGGAAAAAAACAACCGATTTATCGTCAGCGTACGTCGGTTTTGAATCAGTAGTGAAAGGTAAATTTTGTCTGTTTAGACTAAACGTGTCTTTTTTGGAAAAAATAATAAGCACTTTGGACAGAGGGCCCATGTACAGACCTTGAATTTAACATAGTCGGATTTATATATTTCGTTCGCCCCGAAGAGCAAACTGATACTGATACCTGACACGGTGACCTGGTACCTGACACGTGACACCCAACTATTCATTTCGTTACCGTTTATAACTACAAAACGTCAAGCAGCAAGCATTCTGTATCTCCGTTGTCACAAGAGTATCGATCAAGATGTAAGACTATACATGTGGTTCTGTAGTAAAGACTAGTTTCAGTGCATTTGAAGGCGTAGTAAAAGAACTATTTTCAATGCATTTCATCAAGTGTGGTACTTTTTCAATGACGTACGTACACATCGGGGCAAGCTAATCTTAAATTGTTGTTCAACTGTTCAAAATTCAAATCAAATGCAAAATAATGCTCCTTAAAGAAAAAAAAGTGATAGCCATGAAACATTAATAGTAGCAGTGTCATGTCACGCATGAATTTGAACATTAACTTCAATGATAAGCTTATACAGCCTCGGTGACACCATCACCATATGTGACTGGTCATCTCAACGCAAAGACTGGGTGCACCGCATTGCTTCTAACCGATCCCTTTCCTTATCCAATTTGCAACTGTAACTGATTTTTAATCGGGGTTCTTCCTAAGAGTCTTGGGTATCTCATGGTAGGTGATTTGTTTACCATTTGGAATCAAAATGTGGTGATTTGAGCCAAAACTTACCTGCATGCAATAATCATTTGGGGTTCCGATTTTTACACCCTCACTTTGTGTTACATCCAATTTCAGGTGATGAATTTCAGCTGTGCTTTTAATTTGGTTTTGTAATTGAAGTACACTGTTTTAAAATGCTATATATGTTGAGGGAATTTTTTTCAGAAAAAAATTACTTTAATTTTTCAAATTTTCAGGTCAAAACTCAGAAATCTTAGGGGCCTATATAGGCAAAGGTAGTCGCCTGCTAGCACGACCTGAGATTCATGTCCTTCAACAATAATGTCCATTCACTCTATCCAGTTCTCAGGTCCTGCAAAAACGGAGTATCAGTTTGAGTTCAAGATATAAGAGCTGTCATTTCAAGTACCTCTAATCAGGCCATTACTTACAGGCTCTGGTCTCACTTTGCTAAGAGTTCTTTCAATGCTTACATCACGTATAATTGTTGAAGTCTTAGAAAATCTGTCAAAGGTGATTTTTTCCATTAATTTCGGTGGTGGGTTGGGGTTAATTCAAATTATGTCGGAGCCTAAGTATGAAGCATCAAACCGACGGTGTTTTTTTTTTAACCACTGTAAAGTTACTGTAAAGTTGATGCTTGTTTTGGGGGTCAAAACATGGGTTCAACCGGGGTCAGGTATACGGTATATATTCCAGTCGTAGGGGAGCGAAGTCTTGCGTGGGAGTATGCGGAACACTGGATCTTGGGTCCATATAGGTTTTGCGCAAGAAAATCACTCACTGCGACTGGAAGTCTATCATTGGTTGCTTTTTCCGACACCGGTGACCTTGGACCTTGTCTCATAGCGGACGTGATATTTTCAACATCAACAAACCTGGCTATTAGCTGAGGGGGGGGGGGGGGGGGCGCAACTTGACGATTCAAAGGACAATTTTATGTTCTGATTGATTATGTGGCTGATTGTAAGGATATATCCTGTTGGTGGGAATTCCTATACACAACCACATCTTTGATTAGCATAGAAGTGTTTCAGTAAGTTTTGAAGCAGCGTATTGTAAGTTGAAACTCACCTGATGCACAGGAAGCCTGAGTATGAACTCCAAACATAGCCTTGTGTGATTGAAACTTGACGCCAAGATAACGCCAATATTAAAGGTAGGTGGCAAGTTACAATTATTGGAACTAGCAAAGGGAACGCGTCACCCCAAACCTCAAACTATCAGTAAGTTCTTGGTTGATGTGATAGGTAAGTATTCAATACTCGTTTAGTTCAAAGGAGTAGTTCCGCATTACGATTTGAGATCAAGATTTTTTTTTTGGGGTGCAAAATTTTGCACCATGTGGAGTCCCTCGCGGACGGCATATGACATTGCTTTTTGTGCATGATGAACACCTTTGCATTTCTTTCCCTCTTTGACTGAGTGCTTTCTTATTTAAGCCATGATTCGAGGACAAAATTAAAATTGGCTGTCAACCAGATATTTAGAAAATAATTTTTTGTCGACCTGTCTACGTGTATGAGATAGGCAGTGATCTCAGTTCCATATTAGAAAAAATATGGGACTGAAAACTGATAGTCTAGGCAAAGGCATATTGCAGACTGTCGTGCACAACATTCTAAATTGGCTATATTCAAATGAAATACCACAGGCTTATCATTAGTCATAACACCATAGTCGTACAACACTCAAATGTGTAAATTATGCTACAGCCAGGCAATAATAGGCCTCTCCGCAGTGTAATAAGTCAGTAACCTTTGAATTGGGATTAAATTACTAAACAGTTAGGCCACAGCCCACGTCCGGTGCCACTGTTTCATCGTCACTGCTATTAAAAGTTAATCATCATGCTTATTGTTAAATTTACCTGGCTAATCAAAAATCCAGAAAAAGTCCTGCAAACGTTAACTCATCAAAAATAATACCCTTGAACATAGACGCCATGACTACAGAGCTATACGCTCTGTAGCCATGAGCACCGAACATCTATATTCAAAACAGCCCTATAAATTATTATACACCCCAACCATTGCACTCCTGAGAGAGTTTCAAGTGTGGGAACGAGTGGCTGATTTTATTTGAAAATGCAGTTAATTCTATATGAAAAAGAGCAATTGTTCCACTACATGAATGATCAAAGGTCAAATAGGGTCATTTCCGTAAATCTCAATGGCACTGTAAATTCAAACAGGTTTGATCTACTCCTCATAATCGGTAAATATATCTAAAGTTTGCAGGGGCGGATTCAGACCTCACTGGAGGGGGGGTGTTGTGCCAAGATAATTTTGGATTTTTGTTTTTTGGCTTTGGGGAGTACTGGGATGCGAGCAGGCACGCGCGCGTAGCGCGCGGGGGTGGGTGCAGGAGGGGTACTACATTTCCGCGCGAGGCGCGGAAGAGCTCTTCATTTTTTATATGGCCAATCAAAATTTTCCAACTGTAGTTTAGGGAAAAGTTCATATCACTATCTAAGTGCGCTGGAAAGAGGTCATGTTTCAGGACAATTGAGAGGACGTCGAGTATATAAGTTTATACACAATTAAAAGTGGAGTAGTAAGTAAACAGTCAACGCCCGAGGCACGGTGAAGTTGGATGAACGACAAGAAGGTCAAGAAAGTTGTAAGATAAAGAATTATGTATAGCAAGGGACCCAAAGCGTCCTATAAACAAATGATCGAGAAATAATCGGTGTCGTAAGGGAGCGCACCATTAGACTTCAAGGGGGGGGGGAGGGGTTGGTTGGAAGAGTTTGGGTGAGGGCAGTTTTTTTGTTGGCTTTTGGAGAAGGTTTTTTTTTTTCAAGTCACATAGGTGGATTTTTGTTGCCTACTGAGGAGTATTTTGTTTGGTGGCGCGGTGACTCATTTGGTCATGTTTTTTGTATGTTAGGCCTGAATATTAGGGGCGAGATTTTAGGTAAAGTAGGCACTTGCAAGTATAGCGCGGCAGGGTGTGCGGCAGGCGGGGGAGGGATTGTGCGCAGAACCTTGCAGATCTTGACGTTCCCCAAAAACACATTTTCCCATGCAAATGTGATATAAAAAACAATTTGAAATTCTGAATGGGTTCACTTAAAGGTTATATGTCTGATATTTTAATTAGTAACATATAGTTATGGGTTGGTAAGTTTGGTTTGAATTAAGCATAAAGTTGTTCATGGAGGAATCGTATATAAAGTGTCCGGGGGGGGTTTGACGAAGCGCAGAAACCTTCAATATTGCTTTCAAACCAAATTTTCTCCAGCATTTGACAAGAAAAATTGAAATTATGTGGGTCACTTTTAAATTATAGGTGTGATTAGCATGTTTAAAAAAGTGAAAATATTAGTTTGATGGGTTAAGTAGTGTGTTTGATTTCAATAAAAGTGTTCTGAGAGTTCGATATCAACTGTCTGGGGTGGGTACGGGAGGGGCAAAGGCGCGGAACCCTTTATACACACATATACAAATTACAAACGGCATTTGATATAGCGGCTTCTCAAAACAAGGTCAAAGAGCTTTACAAAAAGAGAGTAATTACATTGATAAAACATAGTAATACAACAAGGATATTGTTAAACGATGGACCATGAGATAAGTTTTAACATCAAACTATAAATAAAAAAAAAGAAAACAGCTGCACATTAAATCATGTGAGGGGCAATAGACAACAAAAAATATATAAATTTTTTAGGTTTTTTCTTTTTTTAAATTTACAACATTTAGGTTTCTTTAAAAGTAACCAATGGAATTGGAAGAGTGGGCAACAAGGATAGGCAAAGAGTTCCATAGGCAAGGGGCCGCATTGCCGAAAGTCCTGTCAACCACTGACCTTTTGGGCGGGAAAAAGACAGGGGGAAACCTGAGGAGCCGTATTGTCATCTGCAGATCGCAATCCTGGCCTGCCCGGAAGGAATATACAAAAGAGATGGTATAGGACAAGTTAAGTGCGCAATTGTCGGATGCTCTGTAAGTAAGAAAGAATAAGTTAAAGACAACGCGCTCCACTAATGGGAGGCCAATGGAGCGCTTTAAGGAGGGGTGTGGCTGGTGTGCTTCTA
Source organism: Ophioderma brevispina (assembly GCA_023653785.1). NCBI lineage: Eukaryota > Metazoa > Echinodermata > Ophiuroidea > Amphilepidida > Ophiodermatidae > Ophioderma > Ophioderma brevispina. Next base: position 35,521 of record JAMKCH010002327.1, on the reverse strand, counting down.
TCAGATCTGAACAAAGCCTGGCTGCTCTTATTCTGCAAAATCTGCGTTTACTCAGATCTCTGGCCAACATTCCATACAAAAGTGAATTGGCCTAGTCACTGCGAGAAAAAATCAGTGAACGGACGACATGATGACAACTCTCAAAGGTGATTTTTAAAGCGGCGATCCGGTAAATATGCGAAGGTGACGTAACAGAATTAATGATGACCTTTACATGTCAGTCATAGACATTGTCTGATCAAACAGGACACCAAGGTTTCTAATTGCGAGGACTGGGGGAACATCCACTGTCCCGCCCCTGATGGTAATATCTTTGAGGCGACTTATGTAATAGGATGACAGCGATGAAAAAAATTTTTAATAATTCAATTGAGTCGTTACAGCGCATCCACTCAATGATTCATCAATACAAAAGCGAGAGTCTTTTTGGGGACAGCATTTTGGCACACCATCAATTCTTGGATCAAAGGTCAAATAGAGCTGCACAACCCCCATTCATCAGCATAAGTGAGTAATCAATATGTGCTCCGGAGATTGATGCGATGACAGTATGTGTAAATTATGAAAAAGAGAGGACCCCCTGACCACAGAACCCTGAGGAAGACGAAAGGGAGATGATGCTTGTTTGAAATTGATCCCCAATGACACACGACAAAGAGCGGTTTCTGCAGGTAGACCGGATCCCACTGTACGGAGTACCTTGAATTTTGAAAGTATCACGTAACCTATCCAAAAGAATGGATTGTCAACAGTAGTCAAAAGATTGCAGACAGAAAGATCTAAGAGCGCACAATAGCAGCCTTACTGTTGTGAATTGCATGAGGATATCGGGTTCTGAACACGCAGAGACGTGCCGTTTCAGTGTGGCGTTATTTGTAAGCTGATAAGTAATTTGAGACAAGATGATCCTTTATCCGGGCACTCACTATTTTCTCCATGAACTTAGACACGCAGCTTATATTGCACAGGGCGATAGTTTTGGAGCACCTCTTTGTCGAGGGAAGGCTTTTCGAGAATTGGTGTCACGGCAGCTTCCGGAGCTTAGCTAGCTGGGAAAAACACCAGGCGGATTAGATGTAATGATCGGTTAATGGCTCAGCCACAGTTGCAACATTTTCCTTAAGTAACACCAATGGAATGGTTGGTCTAAGGAACTTGATTTTGATGGAGTGAAACATAATCACCTTGGTACCTCGTCAACAGTTGACTGGATTACACTCATGTATGGACGGTCTCATCAAGTATGTCCCTTGGATCGTTCCTGCGAGTTGCGACCTGGAAATTTTCAAGTCCGTCTGATTGTATACTTGTCGCTGAAAATGGCAAATGAGCTACTTAGTTCAGTAGCTGAATTACAGTTGGAAGTTTCGTTTTGGGGGTTAGGAAGCGTATTCAAGAGCAACATTGGTTTTGTATTTTTCTAATTGTTTCTGTACATAACTCATAGATGATGAATGAGGGGGTTACCAGTCATGCTGATTTACCGTGTTTGTATGCATCCAGATCGACATTATTCTGTGTTTAACCATTTTATCTCAACACGTCTACGTTACCGTCTGGCATCATCAATTATCTTTATTAAACCAAGGTCGTGGTCTAATATGCGGAAGGGACGCTGTTGAGGAGGTGCATGGGAAACGAGTACACTAATTACAGACTCCTCAAAATTTACAAGCATAGCGCATCAACTGAGCCTAGTGAAGGTAAAGACTGGCCAATATGGATGAAATGTCATTGAGAAAGAGTTCTTTGTCAAATTCTTTATATATTTTGATGGTGCACATAGTTCTCAGCGTGGTGATTTCTGGCTGCTAACTCGTATACAATTGATCAAACGATTGATCGAGCCTAGCCCAGGCAAGAGTCCCACCCAGCAACTAATCCATCTTCAAGACGAGAAATGATCAGGTCCACAGAGTGTGACCACTTTATGTCGGGCCATAGATATGTTGATGAATGAAAACCATAGCAGCCAGAATCTCCAAAAAATGAATAGACTCTGTTAGCGGGGAGGTCGAAATGCACGTTGAAATCACCCAAGCAGTATGTTTTTTTTAGCGGGAACAAGAGCAATCTCATAAGGAAGTATAAACTCATTTTAGGAGTGACTTATTTTGAGACCATTTGCCCTGGAAATGTGGTGAGTGGACGTACCAGTGAGTCTACCACTAGTTTTGTGATACCAAAACAGCTCAAAAGGGTTGTGAAGCGTGGGTGGTGTCTTTTGAATGTGGAGGCAAGTTTTGTGGATGATCCCAACACAACCATGGTCATCAGACTTCAGGGGAGAGTGCAGGCAGGAATTATCCCTAAGGCAGCATCTCAGCAATGACCCAGGAACGCTTTCAGCCAACCAGGGTTCAGTTATCACAAAAATGTCCACATCATTCTCAATAAGTCATCATAAATAGAGACCGTCTTTTACGGACAGGAACCAGAAGGGCATTCCATAGAAGGAGGTTGAGAAAATTTCATTTTATGTTAGGAATTCACGGAGGTTGCTGGAGTTCCTGATTGATGCCAGTCTTGATGGGATCATTTTTGGTTTCTTAGATGGTCTGGATAGCGAGTGCGGTCGGGGGGGTCCTGGATGGGAGATTACGATTAAATTATCACTGTTGGCCAGGAATGTGGAATGTGGGGTTACGATCATCCCTGGTGAATGTTTGGTGACGGCGTCACTATGGCATGATTCTTCCATTCATGTTGCCGTTCCTCCCCGAGTGCTCTCTGCTAATGACTTTAAAATAGATCCCAAAAACTACAATTACAGAAAACCTAAATAAGCATTAAATTACAATTTATTAATACAATGACAGATAGTTTATACAAAGAAAACAAATTACAGATAGAATGTTCACTTTCCAAAAACATTTTCCCATGCAAAGTTCTGTTAAACAATTTGAAGATGCTGATAAGAGATCAACATGTTAAAAGTAAAAAATATAGTTGAGGGTAGTCGTATTTGAATTAAGTATAATGGTTTATGCTAGTTCGCATCTATCATTTTGGGTGGGGGGTGCGGGAGTGGGTTTTCCCCTCCCGCGCGGACGGAAGAACCCGTACAAATTTACTTCAAAACACATTTTCCCCATGCATTTGATAGAAACAACTTAAATTTGTCAGTGGTTCACTTAAATTATAGATATAATAGCTTTTTAAGAGAATAGTTAAAATATGTTGAGGGTTAATTTGGTAAAAGTGGTCATGCATGTTCGATTGTAATCAAGCTTTCTGGGGGGGTGGGTGAGGAGATACCCCCTCCCGTGCAAAACGCGCGGACCCCTTGCAATATTCGCTTCCCCACAATTTTCTCTGCAATTTGATGGGAACAATATTATTTTAAATGAATGACCAAACTGTTTGCAAAAGCAAAATCAATTGTTTACCTGAGTAGTGGCCGCAATGCAAGACAGGTTGCCCGCAAGCAATGCGGTGTGGTGTGAGGGCGAAACTTTGGAGTATTAGTTTCAAGGCTAATTTAAATTTCTATTATATTATTGTTCTGGACTGAAGGTAGTGGATTCCTGAAGAGTTGTGTAGCTCGGGGACACAGGGCCGCCGAGAGGAAAATGGGGGGCCCGGGGGAAACTGGGGTACGGGCCCCCTTTTACCAACTCGTTTCCAGAACACCATACAGGGAGTGATTGTTAAGTCAAGTGGCACCCGAAGAGGACCAGCATGACGTGGCGGGGGGTGGGAGCTTGATATAATGAGTTGATCGATCGATGCGACGCATGGGTTGTTTTTATTATATTATTCATATTTGTTATGGCAACGGCCAGGGGGGGTGGGGGTGGGGAGGGGGGGTCCCCCACCCGCGCGAGCGCGGAAGCTTGCAATGTTACTTTCCAAAACACATTTTCTCATGAAAATTGATAGAAAACAAATAGAAAATTGTAAGGCGTTTAACTTTTAATGATAGAGGTATGTGTAAAAGGTTTTTAAGTAAAAGTGCTGATGGTTTAGGAGTGTTTTTCAAATAATATATGGACAGTTTATATATAAGGCGGCCCGGGTTGTAACAGGCGCGACGCGCGGAACCCTTGCAATTTTCACATTTCTCATGTATATTGATAGAAGAAACAATTTGAAAAATGGTTAAGTTTTTACTTTATAATTCATGACCAACCGTTTATAAAACAAAATCTTCAATTGTTTTGTGTATGTTTAAAACAAGAGAGGCCCTGTACTAAATTTATTAAACCGCGCGTAGCGCGGAAAAAAAGCGAAATTTCGTGGGTTAGTAGAGTATTTTCTCCAAACGTAAGTAGGCAGAGGTACCACTGGCACAGGGGGTGTGTTGTTTGAAAGTTGGGGTTGTGTGTGTGGTGGTGTGTTGTGGGTTGTATGTGGGTTTGTGTGGGGTAAGTGTAAAGGCCCCCCTGAGTCCGCCATGCGCGCGCTCTCTCTCTCTCTAGTCACAACGCAAGGCGCCTGAAGATTTTTTAAGGGCCCTAGACACCGGGCCCCCTAGGTAGACGGGCCCTGGGTCAATTACCCCTTTTGCCCCCCTCTCGCGGGTACTGCTGGCCCTATAGCATACAACCCAATTTAAAATGCAAGTTAATTATAAAAATAGAGAATATAGGCCGACTTTACGTAGTTAGTACTTTGAGTAATGGTCTGAAAACTAGTGTAAGGCTAGCTATTTGTTGAAGAAGCACGTAAAGGGTTGGTGCAAGGCGTTTTCATGCATGCGAAAGGTAGTACAGGATGGTCGCAACGTTCCAAGTAATGGACAAAGGTGGCGTAAATGTTTCAAAAACCAGGAGGAAGACAACACTCTAATCAGGTCTGTAATTACCTTTTAAAACCGCAAAAATTGCAAGGTTATGGGTCATAGGTAATATATTTCCCAACGTAAGTAACAGGGCATTTTTTCGTGTTCCACAGGGGCAAAAGTTTTTTAAACCCTTTTATAAGGTGCGTTTTTTTTTTTAAATCATGTCAAATTTATCGGGGAAAAGTTTTTTTTGTTCATATGGTTGGGTGAAGTGTTTTTTTAGAAAAACTCCCCCCCCCCCCGAAGTCAAAATGGTGCGTCCCCTATGAAAGACAGCTCGTAACCTTCTATTCAAGTCTCCGGGAAATCCGATCTCAGACTTATTCGCGGCTCGTGTGTTCTGATACACAGAGCCCTTCACACCAAGCAGACAGTTTGTAGGAACGTTGACTTTTATGTATCTCAAGTTCACAGCTCCGATCCGGACTCGTGCAATTTTTTTGGGGGGGGGGGTGGTTGGGAATAGTTGAAGGCAATTTGCAATCTATGTCAACCGTCGCAATTTTAAAAACGAAGGGAGTGCGTGAGGTCCGCAGATGTCAAGAGATGGCGCGGAAAAAATAATGAAGCAACATCACATTCCGTCCAAAAAACATTCCGGCGGCCGGGGGGGGGGGTGCCCAAGGCACCCCGGCACCCCCCTGGAACCGCGCTGAAGTTTGTCCATTTTGGAACAATTTTTTCGGAACGCATCATATAATTATATTTTACATAATTATTTAAAATGTGTAATATTCGTAGTTAGTGATTATGAAAATCAAAAACAAGTGGTATACGACAAAGTGTGTTTAAATAAAACTAATTTAATTAAAAAAATTAAACCAATATGCATAAAGTGATTGACATTGTTATTACAGGACATTTGCAAAAGGTCCTGTAAATTGCCCTCTGAATGATGGAATTTATCAATTATTGAATAAAAATAAAGCGAATAGGAAAAAAAATACTAAAGTAACTATTTATGTCCAAATAGTAAAATGGTCATCATCATATTCTTGTAAAAGTAAAAAGGCCTGGCTAGTGCGTCGTCTTCCTTCCCAAGTCCATAGGTTACCCTGGGTTACTGCATTTACGACACTTCTATCAGTCATGTTTGTTCTGGCAGCATTTATAGGTAGATCTATGACGATCTCTACCTGGTCCTGCCCAAAACAATTTCTTAAAGTTTAAAAAATTTTGTCAGGAATATAAATGGATTTTTCAATAGGTGGAAGGCGTCTCGCAAGTGGTTGCAAGAAAATCATACATTCTTGGAGAAAATTAAAAGAACAATAGCTGCTCTAAGTAATAGTATATATACCTATTTACATATACAATACATATTATGTAAAATCGGATACCTACCTATAAACCAACAGACAATACAAAAAAGGGTACCTCGATACAGATACGGACGTGAACGGTAATCAAATGGCAATGTTGCCATAATAAGGCCTTTGAATTAATGGTTGCAATGAGAGTTTTCACATAAAGGGTGTCCTAAAATGTGATTTTTTTTATTTTGGCATGAGTAAAAGGTTTCTATCAAAAATATCCCCACCTGAAAGGAATATTATTAAGCTGCGAAATATTGTTGTGGCAAAATTGTAAAATTTCTAAATTCCGATTAAGAACAAATAGGAAATTCAGGCCTAGTGATATTGAAATATAAGGCATATAAAATCACCTTTGTTTTCACTTTTAAGACATTCTGTAGCCAAATAAAGGTTAAGAAGTGTATTGTTTTGTATAATCGGTATGAAACCATACATACATATGACAGAAAATATTGGATGGATGCCTTGACTTTCTCGTCATTGCCCCTTAGTTATTTGTTTTCTTTAACATTTCAATCGACCCTTGGATACCAAATTGCGATTTGTACTTTATGCTCAAAGTACTTATTTATATTTTTAAATATTTGTTATTAGATATTAATGATATCTCTTCTTCAAAATAAAAGTTTGTTTAACATTTTTGAGCTAAGATAGCAGCAAACAGGTAAATTCAAAACACATCTTAATCATTGGACAAGACATATTCTTACCACTACAAATCTTGTCCTCATTCATGAGTAGTAAAAATATGATTTCTATTCTTAAAAATGATTTCTAGTTCAAGATGGAAAATGAAATTATACTCTCTTAAATTATTAGATAAAAACTAATCTAATTAGATTGTTGCTATCAGGGACAAAATCTAAAGTTTAGGACTAAAATTTAAATCAAAATACATTGAAATATAAATCTAATAGATTAAACATTTTAATCAAAATTTAGATTTGTCCTCCGTTTGTAATTTAGAAAGTACATGGATAAACGTGTCCTATACTAAGAGTAATTTGACAAGAATAATAATTATCATGAAGTTTGTCAAAAGTTGTAACTTACTAATCAACAAATGTTGGTATTTCTATATATTTTTGTAACTGAATTAACTTTAACCATTTGGCTTTGACAGGTGTTGTGATGTCTCGTAGACGTCTAAGGTCAGAAATACCTTTCAAACACAAATAAATGAGCCTTGTGCACAAGTGATCTAAATTTTATAATATAACAGATTTAATGATTTTAATGTCTGGTTCAAGAATTTGGTATGTCCAAAACAATATTACATATAATAAAATTACACACAATAATTAAAGATATACTTATTAGAGTCCACAGATATCCCAAGTTGACAGAAGCGTTGCAGTTCAACGAAGATATGTCCTCACAGCGAAGACTTCAAAATGACAGCGCATAAGTTCACATAAACATCCATGGTATATTCCATGCGAATCTTCTGAGTCTTGAAGGTAATTTTGTCCAGCAGTTCAAGACGACGGGGTTTTCCCTCGACGGCACTAATATTCTGCAATGCAATCCAGGTATTCTACCACCATCAGTCTGTCGCTAATGTCCTCACATAGGACCACAAACTGGAATCCAAGTTTTGATTCCAAAAACTGAAGCTCTTTTGGCTTAAAAGACAACAGCAGACACTTTAGCTATCAAGCTCCGGCGGCATCCAATATTTTATAAATCCTGGCAATATGTAAAGCTCAAATCTACCATTATTGTAGATTAAAACTAGCTATAACTATACTGTATAGCTTCCTGGTTACTACTGCTGGCCTCAGTCCTTCCAGTGACAAGTATTTAACTTCTCACAGCTAGATTCCCCTTTCTAACAATAATCATTACATCATCATCATGCATAAACATAACCTAGTACTGTCAAATCAGATTTCACAAATATGACATCATCTGAATCCCCAGATCATGTAATATGTTTTGATCTTAAAGCATAAACAAGTTGACTCAGTTTATATGTTTACATCTTGGGGAATTCCCATTTCCCCTATTGTGCAATCTATCTAGTAGTAAATAACAGGTGTGAGCTCAATATAGCACTTGGGAATCCCCTGCTCTCTTTTTTATCATAAACAAAGTACTTTTCCCGTGAGAAATCTTTTTCTCAAATAAAATTTAAAATCAAATTAATATCTTTAATCAGAAAATGGAGGCTATATAACACAGGATCTTATTGACATATATATTTTTTTCGGAAACCTGGTTTACATCTGAATTCGACATGTCATCAATTTGATTTTACAATTGTATACGGCAAAATCGTTTTTTTTTTTTTTTTTTTTAGATATACTTATTAGAGTCCACAGATATCCCAAGTTGACAGAAGCGTTGCAGTTCAACGAAGATATGTCCTCACAGCGAAGACTTCAAAATGACAGCGCATAAGTTCACATAAACATCCATGGTATATTCCATGCGAATCTTCTGAGTCTTGAAGGTAATTTTGTCCAGCAGTTCAAGACGACGGGGTTTTCCCTCGACGGCACTAATATTCTGCAATGCAATCCAGGTATTCTACCACCATCAGTCTGTCGCTAATGTCCTCACATAGGACCACAAACTGGAATCCAAGTTTTGATTCCAAAAACTGAAGCTCTTTTGGCTTAAAAGACAACAGCAGACACTTTAGCTATCAAGCTCCGGCGGCATCCAATATTTTATAAATCCTGGCAATATGTAAAGCTCAAATCTACCATTATTGTAGATTAAAACTAGCTATAACTATACTGTATAGCTTCCTAGATTCCCCTTTCTAACAATAATCATTACATCATCATCATGCATAAACATAACCTAGTACTGTCAAATCAGATTTCACAAATATGACATCATCTGAATTGCAATTTCATATTTATAACTTCATGGGGAATCCCCAGATCATGTAATATGTTTTGATCTTAAAGCATAAACAAGTTGACTCAGTTTATATGTTTACATCTTGGGGAATTCCCATTTCCCCTATTGTGCAATCTATCTAGTAGTAAATAACAGGTGTGAGCTCAATATAGCACTTGGGAATCCCCTGCTCTCTTTTTTATCATAAACAAAGTACTTTTCCCGTGAGAAATCTTTTTCTCAAATAAAATTTAAAATCAAATTAATATCTTTAATCAGAAAATGGAGGCTATATAACACAGGATCTTATTGACATATATATTTTTTTCGGAAACCTGGTTTACATCTGAATTCGACATGTCATCAATTTGATTTTACAATTGTATACGGCAAAATCGACTAGGAGGTGGTGTGTCGCAGTTCATTAACTCTAACCTAGGTCATATAGCAACCGTGCACACCTTTCTAATTGTGATTTTCCCTTTGTTAAGTTACACATACCTCTACCATCATTGTAAAGCAACGAGTCTGCTTCAAGATCATGCTTCTATTGCATGAAATCATGCTTGGCCGATGAAGCTATGTTTTTAACCATATTGTTCGATATTTGTATATAATGTTTTGTATTTTCTCATCGTCGTGTTTGCATATGACTCTGTAAATATTTCTGCGCTTTGATCTTTTGGAAATGTCCTTTATTATTATTATTATTATTATTATTATTATTAACATCTAACAATTAACTAAAAATATAATAATTACAGTGATCCACTTAGTCGCTTACTTCGCCTGAGCATACATTACAAATACCATTGAAAACAAATAAAGACAATACTAAAAAAGTATGGTAGATACTAAATAATTAACTTGGACGTAACAAGAAAACAAAGATACCCGAATTCTTTAGCAAAAATGGCGAAAAGATAAGTGATAATAAGGACATTGTGGGGTCAACATACATACAACATACAGGTGTCAACATTTTAAAATGTTCCAATTGTGTTAAAATCTGTACCAACCAATACAAAATGAGGTATAATTTGGTTTATCTAAACCTTACATGTTAAGTTCTACAATTCAGATGAATCATGCGATAAAGGTTCAAGGTACCCTAAGGTAAATGTTTCAGAATGATCGGATGCTTTGGAATATTCCCCAAACTAGTCCCAAATCTCTCCCCTTGCCATGCTAAAAACGAAAATGACTATCGTGACACTTCAGAATAAATGGACATGCATTCTCTAATAAAAAGTGTTGAATACGGTAATCCTTATTGAAAGTATGAAAGGAATCCCCAGTATAAGTGTTTTCCACAAGTTGACCCATATTTTCTGCAGACTTTTTTCTGACGGCATTCTCTAACTTTTCTAAAAAAAAGGGAATTTTTTGTAAAGGTAGGGTACGATCAAATTCTTCATGTAAAAATACAAGGCATTTCAGGACATATACATGTGCGCTCTTCAAACTGGCGTCGAGATACCGTAGGCAAATATAGCTTGATGATAAGTTTCAAGTATGGACGATGGGCTGATATTATTATTGGAAGAACATGTAATTCTATATAAACAAGGCACTTGTCCACTCTATGAATGATCAAAGCTCATATGGGGTCATTTCCGTAAATCTCGATGGCACTGTAAATCAAACAGGTTTGATCTATTTCTCATAATTGGTACATATAAGTTTGTCCCTTTTGGAACATTTTTTGGAACACATATCATTATATTATACATAATTTTTAACTGTGTAATATTCGTAAGTTATTGATATATGAAAATCAAAGAAGTCGTATACGACCAATGTGTGTCTTTAAATAACCAATTTAATTAAAATCGGTTATAGTTATTACTTGCACAAACAAAATATGAAATAAAGTGATTGACATTGGTATTACAGGACATTTGCCAAATACTGATAGTTCAATTTGAGGAAAATTGCCTCTGAAATCTATTTATCAATTATTTGAGTAAAGCGATATAGGAAAAAATATTAAAGTAACAATTTTATATCAAATTTTAACCATTTTCATTCATCATATTTATTGTTAAAAGCAAAAAGGCTGGCTAGCGCTTTATTCCTTCCCAAGTCCATAGGTTACCCTGTTTACTCCATTTACGACACTTCTATCAGTCATATTTGTTCTGGCAGCATTTATAGCTTAGATCTATGAAGATATATAATTTCTTTAAGTTTAAATTTGTCAGGAAAATAAATGGATTTTCAATAGGTGAAATGCGTCACGCAGTGGTGCAAGAAAATCATACATTCTTGGGAGATAATTAAAAGAACAATAGCTGCTCTAAGTAATTAGGAAGCAGCATAATATCAACGTTCTATAAAATTCTACATGGGAGCCATCCTTCAGAGATTTCTTCAAAGCACGTTTTTTGCGTGCATGGCTGCACGAAAAGTACGCCTTTTGCGTGCATGGTTGCAATTGCAAGTATATAGGAAATAATGAGTGGATACTTGAAGGGCTTTGGTGTTAGCAGATTGAATATTATGCAATATGGCAGCTATTAAAAATACATCCTTTTATGACTGTTCGAACCAGGCCTAACGTTTTCTTTTCAGGTAGCTTTCTCAATCTTACCCCCATTCACTATTTTTAGGTGTGTTTTGTCCATGTAAAGATTTTGTATAAGCTGTGATTGCGACTGAAGACAAGTAGAGTTATGTGTCAATCTTTGTCGGGTTTGTCCAGACAGAATCTTGAGATTAATTTTAGAGAAGTTACAAATATTTGTCATGGGCTAATTCCCATTCAAATCCATAGCGTTTCTCTCAAGATAATCTCAAGTGTCTAAAGTCAGCGAAGTATTGTCTATTATTTGCATAAGATTGCAAGTGTGTGCAATACATCATCTCCTCAAATATGTTGAAAGATACTTTTATCACCACACAAACACATAAAAATAAACGGTAATACATTGACAGATTGGACTTGTTCCTTCACGGGATGACACCTGACACTTGTTGTTTAGTGGCCAAGCTCGCTTGAAATGGCAAACACGATCAGATTACTCACTCGCAAAAGGCAAATTGACGAAGGGAATCCGCTGTCCTTCAGTAAATTAGAGGTCCCTTAAGGTTATGGCAAAGGATGTCTTAAACACTAGAAAAATTAATGGGGCAGCAACCATCCCTAACGCTAGAATACTTCACCTAAGTACCGCAATATCTCCGAAAAGCATCGGGCTCAAGGATGCCCGCACATTCTACGTAATTTTAATAAATGGCATGGGAAGGGGCTCTCCTAGCATTAATCTGAGAGCATTGAATTGTCTTTATAAACCACTACACAAATAATTAAAACTTCAATATATTTAAAGGTGCATTTTGTGATTCCAGCACCTTCTGTTTTATTCACTGTTCACTAGATATCCTTGAGAAAAGCTTATTTATAAAATTTGAGTTGATCCCAATGTTACGGTTTTGTGTTATGAGCAATTGCTTGTTTCCCACGGTCCTATTGGCCGCTGTGCTGTAATTTCTGTCCGTTTACACACAGAAAATATAAAATATAAAATTACAGATGCGACCGAATTTGCACGCAAGATTAGGTACACGTGGCTAACGGTTACTAAGGCTAACGGTTCAGATTATATTAAAATCTGAACTTTTTTAGGCAAGTCGGGGGGACGAGGTTGTGGATCACGAAATGCCCCTTTAATTATTTGCTGATACACGGTAAACAAGAGTTGCATACAAAAGTATAATCCTTTTACAGAACCCGTTTTAGTGCTTTAGATGGCGGATGGAGATTACTACTCCTAATATTTTAATGCGTTCATGGTGATAATATCTGCAACCTTGCGGAACTACTAATAACCCAACCCACATGCATAAAAGACTCTGTTTATCTTTCGAACTTCGATTCTATATATATAGAAGACAACAATGTACCATCTGTTTAGTTATAGTTTGAACTTATAGTTCGAACTCTTATATTTGAAATACAAGTGCGCAGAAGTAGTATAACTCATTATTTATCTCATGCATATGAAATTGTTAACCCATTCCCGTCTTAAAGGTTCAACGAGAGATTTCAAATAACGGGTATCCCTGAAAATTCGGATTTGGGCACTTGTGTAAAGCTTTCTATCAAAATATCACCATCAGAAAGGATTGAGCTGAGAACTAAGTTTTTGGTACAAAAATTGTGAAATTTCTAATTTCGTATAGGAGCAAATATGAAATTTAGTCTATTTTTTCTATTGAAACATAAGCATATACAAATCACCTTTTGTTTTCATTTAAAGTTATTTCTGTAACCAAATAAAAAGTAAGGAATCTATTGAGTGTTTAATTTCTGACGCACTTCTCTAACTTTTCTAAAAGATAAATTTTAGGGTTACGATCAAATTATCATGTAAAAATACAAGGCATTTCAGGACATAAACATGTGCGCTCTTCAAACTGGCGTCGAGATACCGTAGGCAAATATAGCTTGATGATAAGTTTCCAAGTATGGAAGTATTATTATTATTGGAAGAACATGTAATTCTATATAAACAAGGCACTTGTCCACTCCATGAATGATCAAAGTCATATCGGGTCATTTCCGTAAATCTCAATGGCACTGTAAATCAAACAGGTTTGATCTACTCCTCATAATCGGTATATATATCTAAAGTTTGTCCCTTTGGAACATTTTTTCGGAACACATTATATCATTATATTATACATAATTTTTAACTGTGTAATATTCGTAAGTTATTGATATATGAAAATCAAACAAGTGGTATACGACCAAAGTGTGTTTTAATTAACTAATTTAATTAAAAGCAATCGGTTATAGTTATTACTTACACAAACAAAATATGAAATAAAGTGATTGACATTGTTATTACAGGACATTTGCCAAATATTGATATTTCAATTTGAGGAAAATTGCCTCTGAAATCAGCATTTATCAATTATTTGAATAAGCGATATAGGAAAAAATATTAAAGTAACTATTTTATATCAAATATTAACAATTTTCATTCATCATATTTATTGTTAAAAGTAAAAAGGCTGGCTAGTGCGTTATTCCTTCCCAAGTCCATAGGTTACCCTGTCTACTGCATTTACGACACTTCTATCAGTCATGTTTGTTCTGGCAGCATTTATAGCTTAGATCTATGAAGATCTACATGAGTCTGCCAACACAATTTCTTTAAAGTTTAAATTTGTCAGGAATATAAATGGATTTTCAATAGGTGGAATGCGTCTCGCAGTGGTGCAAGAAAATCATACATTCTTGGGAGAAAATTAGAAGAACAATATCTGCTCTAAGTAATTAGGAAGCAGCATAATATCAATGTTCTATAAAATTCTATATGGGAGCCATCCTTCAGAGATTTCTTCAAAGCACGTTTTTTGCGTGCATGGCTGCACGCAAAGTACGCCTTTTGCGTGCATGGTTGCAATTGCAAGTATATATATAGGAAATAATGAGTAGATACTTGAAGGGCTTTGGAGTTAGCAGATTGAATATTATGCAATATGGCAGCTATGAAAAATACAACCTTTTATGACTGTTCGAACCAGGCCTAACGTTTTCTTTTCATGTAGCTTTATCAATCTTACCAATTCACTCTTTTTAGGAGTGTTTGGTCCATTTAAAGATTTTGTATAAGCTGTGATTGCGACTGAAGACAAGTAGAGTTATGTGTCAATCTTTGTCGGGATTGTCCAGACAGAATCTTGAGATTAATTTTAGAGAAGTTACAAATATTTGTCGTGGGCTAATTCCCATTCAAATCCATAGCGTTTCTCTCAAGATAATCTCAAGTGTCTAAAGTCAGCGAAGCATTGTCTATTATTTGCATAAGATTGCAAATGTGTGCAATACATCATCTCCTCAAATATGTTCAAAGATACTTTTATCACCACACAAACACATAAAAGTTAACGGTAATACTTTGACAGATTGGACTTGTTCCTTCACGGGATGACACCTGACACTTGTTGTTTAGTGGCCAAGCTCGCTTGAAATGGCAAACACGATCAGATTGCTCACTCGCAAAAGGCAAGTTGACCAAGGGAATCCGCTGTCCTTCAGTAAATTAGAGGTCCCTTAAGGTTATGGCAAAGGATGTCTTAAACACTAGAAAAATGAATGGGGCAGCAACCATCCCTAACGCAAGAATACTTCACCTAAGTACCGCAATATCCGAAAAGCATGGGCTCAAGGATGCCCGCACATTCTACGTGCTTTTACTAAATGGAATGGGAAAGGACTCTTCTACAATTAATCTTAGAGCATTGAATTGTCTTTATAAACCACTACATAAAAATACAAACTTCAATATATTTAATTATTTGATGATACACGGTAAAAAAGAGTTGCATACAAAAGTATAATCCTTTTACAGAACCCATTTTAGTGCTTTAGATGGCGGAGGGAGATTACTACTCCTAATATTTTAAGCTATTTTAATGCGTTCATGGTGATAATATCTGCAACCTTACGGAAATAACCTAACCCACATGCACAAAAACTCTGTTTCTGTTTCGAATTTTGATGTTATATATAGAATACAACAATGTACCACCTTTTTTAGTTATAGTTTGAACTTATCTAATATTTGAAATACAAGTGCGCAAAAGTAGTATAACTCATTATTTATCTCATGCATATGAATTTGTTCACCTCATTCCCGTCTTTAAAGTGCAACGAGAGATTTGAGGTATCCCTGAAAATTCTGATTTGGGGACTTGTGTAAAGCTTTCTATCAAAATATCCCCATCTCTGAAAGGATTAACTATTTTTTGTACAAAAAATGTGAAATTTCTAATTTCGTATAGTCTATGTTTTCTATTGAAATGTAAGCATATACAAACCACCTTTTGTTTTCATTTCAAGTTATTTCTGTAACCAAATAAAAGGTAAGGAATCTATTGAGTGTCTAATCTATATGAAATCACTACATATCACAGAAAATACGGATGACTTGAAATCTCTCATTGCACCTTTAACGTTATTATTATTGTTGTTGATGTTGTTGTTGTTGATGATGTTGTTGTATTATCAATAATCAGCCACGAGAGAGAGTTTATACCGTCAGTTAAACTTCATTGAAATTTACTATTGAGCGTAACGAATTTCTGACATCGCTCTCTACATGTACATGACCTTTGAATTGACTTGTCTTTTGTTCAGCCCAATCCAATAGGTGTCTTCCTACCAAGGTTCCGGTGCTACGAAATACAGTTTCCGTGTAAATGAGTGTCCTGACACCCATCTAACCATTGTATTCTCCTTTGAGTGTTGTGCCCATCATTTGTTCAGCACTGTACCCAAATGGCCTCGTCTACAGGGTCACGGTTTATTCCGTACATGTTGACATGGCATCATGGTAGCTCTCTCATGGAGGACACTAAATTTCTTTACACCGGTACACTATGATGACAAAATCCGTATGTGCATTTACTTGTCTGTTGGTGTTTGTATAAAATAGAATGAAATATGATAATTATACAAGAGCTTATATAAGAGCTCATAAAATCCAAACAATGACAAGACGATAGGATTACCGTAAAGGGTCTAAGGGGACTCAAATCTTGTCGTTAATTTAGTATCGTAACCTCAGTGTCGTTAATTTAGTATGGTAACCCCATTATTAGCTTAAAACAACTTGTAAATGTACAAAATAATATCAGGCACTTTGTTTAATGTTCAACCAAAATCAATATTTGTATACTTCACTTTTGATAAGTTTTGTCTATTTTATCGAATTGGATGGATTCCATCTTTGGAACGATTTCACTTGGTTTTAATTATCAAATGTGACATTAATGTTAACATTAACACGTTAATACATTGTATAACCTAAATCTTATCGTTCATTATTAACTTATATAATAAATAATTATTACCATATCATGAAAATATTCATCCTCAAAAGACCACTTACGGCATATTTAATATGGTCAAACTGTTATGAATGTTGATTCTATAGTTTTGTCAACTCCGTGTCTGGTTTCATCTAAATTTACATTTCATGAAGCATACATCAACCCGCTTGTTGCCCAACACAATCCCAATGAGATTTAAAAGTATGCCTTTAGCCCGAAATGTTTAGTCTGTACGTCGAAATACGGCTGGATAATTGATAGAGATGCGACAACATAGAATCGTGATTTATGAGGCTGCACTTGGTCGTGTATGAATACCTTTTTATAGGAAAGCAGATCGAATTAAGATGATCTTAATCGTCCTCGACTTCATGTGATTTACATGTACATATTTCATTTTGTATATTAATATTGTTCTTTTTCTTTGCTGAACAATGTGGCCATTAAAGAATCACTCCAGCTACCTTCCCTAGTCACTCAATTTAAAACAAATTTTATAGAGGAAAATTATCATGTACAAGACTTACTTCATACCAATCCAAAACACATCATCATTGTTCAGATTAGTAAAAAAGCTTTTTCTTCAAGGGGAAAATATCTTTATTAGAGAGAAATCCGTATATGAGCAAATTAAATGTATCTTAAGAACAAGAAATGCATGTCAACATTTTGCTCTAAACTGTGTAAACGTGGAATTTGGCCAATACTACTTTGCTCATAAATGACCCTATCCCACAACGTGGCGTGAATATTAATGATCGTGAACTTTGACAAAGTTACAAATCACTTACCAACAGATGTCGCCAACTCTTTAAAGTATCAATTTGTCGAAAATATACGTCACATACGTTCTTCAAGAGAATCCTTCATAAGCCTTCATGCATCGTATCATTAAATCATCAAAATAATATTCAGATTGTTCTGTTTAACTTTAAATTTAGTAAATTTCCTTCGAATTCATAGGTCTCATGGCCTGCCACCTTTTTGCTTAATATTGCTCGTATGTAAGCCACGGTTTTCCCCCTTCAAAGTCAATCATTCGTTAAATATTATGTTATAAAATGTGTCGATATTCACATCAAACGTAGGCATGGACGTCTGTGTAAAATTCAGGGCAATCCTATCCGTAGGCAAAAGATAATGCGGATTTCATCTACAGTCTTAATCTGTACTTAGGTGGACTGCGAACTAAAGACAAGTAGAAAACGGCACCTGAGGGCGTCAGTTGTGCCAAGAAAGCCAATTTGACCTTAGCACAAGAAAGTAATAAGTACAGTGGCTGCAACAATTATTTTATAAGAACTATAAATACGAATCAAAAACGGTATTACCGTTTCTCTCTGAGTCCGTGTCGTATCAGATGGGTCCTTTTTGAGTAATGCCACCCCAGGAACGACTCGGAAAACACTGATAAAAGACTAGACATAACAAGTAATTCAGACCGATTTAATTGACAAAAGGCAGCCATTACATTGACGACCTTTGAACATTAGCTCAGCGTATGGTTACGGACACTCCGAGAGAGATATTCCGTAATTTAATCGTGTATGATTTCCGTCTTATTGCCAAGGTGGGTTCTACCTTTTTCTTCAAAAACAGTTGGGATGTTTTCTTTTCCGCCCCAATTTTAATGGTGTTTCTTAATCTTAAAGAGAGTTTTGTTGTAGACAGTTATAAAATTATAACGTGTTCAAATGTTGAAAACTAAAAATAACAAATAATTAGAAACAGGCTGTGAAGTGAATCAATGGCATAATTTTAATTACGTAACAATGCTTTTGTTGGAAGCAATAAAACGGCCAGAGCGCTGTTGTGTTTGTTCCTTTTCCCGGCCCCGCTCCAAGCCTGTGTGAAACCAGGGACCACGTTTGTCAGAGTTGCCGGATGTGCCTTTCCAACAAAAACTGACATAGATGTTCCCTAGGTTATTGCCATGTCCAACGAACTTTTGTCAATACGCCGAAGAATGCTCGCACTCGGACGGGAAGGGTTTGTTCAACAAGCCAAAAGGTCGTTATTTCCTTGGGATATCGCAGAGTACGGTCCTTCTGTAAAATCCTCAGACATCATCGAGAGGTGGGTCATTTGAGGCCACAAAATCTCCAGGACGACCACGATTGACTACCAGACGAGATGATCGCCGACTGCTTAATCTGTAACGTAGAGCCAGAAAATGCCAACGAGCCGTCTCGTCGTTTGTGGAGAACACCCTATGGAATCAAATCAACTATTTCCCGCCAGACTGTAAATCGGAAATTGCTTCAACATGGTTACCGAGCAAGACGAATGACCAAATGTCTACGCCTAACCGTTCACCACAGAATTGCTCGACTTTGATGGGCTAGGGAGCACAGAACATTACAGCTCGGACACTGGCGACACATGTTGTCTTTATAGGACAAGAGCCGTTACTCCTTGACCATCAAGATTAAATACAAAGGTTCGTCGATTACGTGGTGAGAACCTCCGAGAGGACTGTATTCAGGAATCGAATCGACTCAAGGTGGTGGCGCTCGGTGATGGAATATGGGCCGGTATCCATTATGGAGGAAAAAACGTCACTGGTGGTGCCAGATGCAAACGCCGTCGTGTACCTTGGACATTCAGGAAAACCATTGACTGCCACATACAAGAAGGGTTTATGCAAACAATTTTCGGCTGCAAGACGACAACGCCACGCCGCACAGGGCCGCTGAAGTGAGACGATTTCTTGAGGCAGAGGGTGGAGAAGATACCATGGACTGCTTGCTCCCTGATATGAACCCTTTCGAGCATGCCTGGGAGCCTTAGGCCGAGCCATTATGACAGTGACAAGCTTACCTGCAACTCTCATGAGTTATCTCAGGCTCTTACCGATGAGTGAGACGCTCTGCCATTGACATCATAAACAACCTTGTGGACAGTTTGCCGTGACGTCTTGACGCCATGATTTCCCCAGCCAGGGGTGGCCATACTCGATATTAGTGACTGATTGATATTTAATACAGTACTATTGAACATTTTCGATGCATGAAATCACCCAAAAATGTGTTATCTCTAAAACTGACTGATGTGAAAAATTGTAATAAAATCATTAAATCTGCTGTTCAAATATCTCTTTTTTTCTTTCAGGCTAAGGACACATTTCGTAAAGGGTTCATTATGGACTAAATTCATGTTCGGAAGAGACTGATCAATGAAATAGTGGGGGGGGGGTTGCTATATACACCCTGGATATAATAAATAACTCACACTGTAAGAATCATTCCATAAAAAGTGGTAAAAATATTTTATTCCAACTTTACGAGCAACAGTGTACCAAAGTTGGAACTGAAAAGTTAATAATTATTAATATTCATAACCTTCAATTACGCTTCGGTATTAAGTGTATCTCAAAAGAACAGTTTCTTATTAGTCTCAGGATGACTCTGGGCCCGATGACGAACGTTAAACCTCACTTTTCTTCGCATTAGTGATTAATAATGCAGTTGTTTTGATATCGGTGTGATTCCAAATAACCTAACATAAATACTCTTTTAAGCTTTGTAATGTTGACTCCGTTGTACCATATAGAGAGTTCAAGGAGTCCCAGTTAACGTTCAAGCTTGCTCATTACGTTATTGGTGGCTCCCAGTTTCCTCACACCGGGAACATTTATTTTGGTGGCGTGAATTCTATTTGTTTAGCATTCTATTGGCTGAAAGTTAAGAAGCAATTTATGAAACAGCTTCCCATAACTTCCGTATTAAAGTACCAATTAAAACAAAATGATGGAAAGGGTGAAGTATCGGCTGAACTTCAAGAGCTTTTAAGGAGATACATTAAAGAAGTGCCTCAAGATTTCCATTACTGTTACATTGAAACAAGGAATTAGTAGTAGTTATCATCAATCTCATCTTAATTATTCACTGTGTATCATGAAATGTATGTTTAAATTCAATTATGAAGGTAACTGAATATCACTTATGTCTTAATTGTGTAAGGGTCAGCTTCATAGTATAGCTTCTAGCTGCTGACCAGCACGTGATTAGATCCCAAGGTTTATTTAAATCAGATGAATATTTTGAAAGTATAGAATAGCCAAACAGAAACCAAATAAAAGTGTATGCAAGATGAAACAAGAGCTATCAGTGAGGATATAAAATGCTTGGATTTGAATATAGTGAAACTAGAGCTGTTCTTGATGATCTCCCGAGCGC
Source organism: Ophioderma brevispina (assembly GCA_023653785.1). Lineage (NCBI taxonomy): Eukaryota > Metazoa > Echinodermata > Ophiuroidea > Amphilepidida > Ophiodermatidae > Ophioderma > Ophioderma brevispina. The sequence continues at coordinate 14,543 of JAMKCH010002327.1, read as the reverse complement.
GTTTCTTGGTCACTTTTACTTCAAAGTCGATGGTGCCAGATGAACGTGTAGACGTACATTGTCCTTGTAGATATTTATAGTCTGATCTTTTTGTTCCTGTCAGTATAGTCGATGATATGATTCATTTGGAGGAGATGTGTTGAGATCAAAACCAAAAAGCCGTAAATGTTCAACTTTGTTCAACGGAATAGAAGCTTTAGCCCATTTAACATGAACCTTTTGTATCGAATATGTAAGCTTCATACCAGAATCAATTGATTAGATTGTCGTACAGTCTGAGACACGCTAGAGATTCCTTTGTTTGGAGTCAATCAAAGAACGGATAAAGTGACATGAACATCGATGCCGGGTGAACCCCTTAACGTTGAGGAGGCTTACGCCACACAAATATTTTTAAGTCCTTTATAAGTGACCATCTGCCGCCCTATAATTGTAATTGTTATTCATATCCTCACAAGTGGCCCTTCCGAGGATTATCCTAATCCGATTTTCTCACTCGAGACAATTCTCAGTTCGTAGTTGTTTCTTCATTGCGTAAAGATTCCACGTTTCCGGGAATCAGCGAATCAGCACGCGATGCAGCCCGGGAAGAAACTACTCAAACATATATGGCGGCTTACATGGAACACCGGTACACGCCGGGGGGTTCTTGATCGGGGACCCATGCTCGTTTCAAAAAGAGGGACTAGCGGCAAATGCGGGACTCGCTGGCTCAAATTCACAGTAATCGTGTCTAGCTCCCGCTAGGGGTATCAAATCAAACTTGTATTGTGACTGTTTTTAATGATACAAATTAGGAAAAATTAAACCTAAAACATATCTGAAAATAGTGTGTGTTTTTTTTTTGCAGTAGCACAAAGTGTCATTTTTCTTGTATATTGCCTATTTTAAAAGGTCTCTTCATTTATTTCATGTATTGAGAACAGGTCCTGCAAGGGGTTTAATCTCACTGCAAATTGGTCCCATAGGGGTTAACTTTCAGAACCCTTGGAAATGGAATGGGTACCCAACGAAATCCAAGAACTCCCCCCCCCCCCCCCTCCCGGGTCAACACGTTTAAATGTAGTCAAATTTCATCCTTATTTTCACACTGGGCAGTCTTGGCACTAAAGTGAAACGCATAACGGTTAAACACTGCGTATAACGAAAACGCAACCAAATACACACTGGCGACAGCTGGAAAAAAACATTTGTGTAAATTGATATACTTTTACAATTTTTAGTGTTCGTACCTAAATTTTGGAAAAAAATATCCAGAAATGATTGTCGCCGATCATCGCTTGCGGCAGAGTGGTATTACGATCCAATGGTTCGCTGTTGAATGCCTTCCTTTGTGCGGGTGAATGGAATGGATAAACAGATTAATTCTCGGGATGGTGGGTGCTTAGACAAATTGATTTGGACCATGGAAGAAAGCGATAAGAAGGACGCACATCGCCACTGACTTTGAACGATCTTTCGCCGCCCCTAATTACAATTGTTATTTATATTTTTCTCAAGTGCCCTTCCGATCGAATCCTAATCCGGTTTTCTCGCTCGAGAAAATTCGCAATTCGTGTGTCTCATTGCGTTAAGATTCGGTGTTGTGAATGCCAGTTGATCACATGGGGAATCAGTCAGTGGGTTCGGGACCTTGATTGTTGTGCGTGTTGTTCAATTCACCCACCAAGGTGGGCGGGCGATGTGTACATAAAAGCACAGGTTACTGTTAGATTAAAGTCTTTGCCTACAAAGGCTTATAATACTTAAACGTGTATATGGTGGGATGCGGCATTTGGCGGGACTGAAATCCTTCACTTGGCTGATGGGATTGGTCCGTGTTAAAGGCAGCTGAGGTCATGATTGCTTTTGTGGTGAGGATAGGTGATGGGCGATTGGATATTTCGATGGCTCTGATTGAAGCGGGGAGTGGTCACTGCGCTTGTTCCTGCGGTTTGTGAAGGGGGTCACAAAGTTATACCATTTATAATTCATGTTTATGTAATCTGTCCACTAGAGTAATACCTATAATCGTTATGTATTTTTATATGTCTGTGATCAAGTGATTATTTAATAAAGGCAGTATGCTTAAAAGAAAAAAATATTCCGGGTCATCGGGAATCAGCGATCAGCACGCGCTGAATGCTGCGAAGTAATTACTCAAACATATGACGGCCCACATGGAAACAGGTCAACACGCCGAGGGGGTTCTTGGATTGTGGTCGGGAACCCATGCTCGTTCCGAAAAAAAGAGGACTAGCTGCAAAGCAGGACTCCGCTATAGGGGTATCAACTTCACAACCATCAGTTAGTCCCGCTAGGGGAACAAATTCAATTGTGACTGTGACTGGTTCAATTATACAAATAGGAAAAACTAACCTAAACATATCAGCAAAATAACCTAAGTGTGAATTTTTCTTGCAGTAGCACAATGTGCCATTTTTCTTGTATACTGATATTTTAAATGGATATCTTTTTCAGATTGAGAACGGTCCAGCAAGGGGGATTCTCTGTCGCCAAATTACCATCAATCAAATTTTATTTGTTCACTCTAGAATACAGCAACGAACAATATCAAAATAAGTATTTAAATAATGCAGTACAGTGAAAAATTAAGTGTTACGATATTTTAAATCCAAAAAAATATTTGCATATAACGTAAAGATGTTTTATAATACATATAAGTATAGTGGAATTTCAAAAAAAAATCTAACTGGATAATACTAGTGAAAAATAATTTAAAATAGCACAGTAGGATGTCATATTACTGCGGTACCGTGCGGTGCTATTTCACTGAAAACTAGTTATATTTCACCAAAGTGGTCCACATTCCGGGGGCCGGGTATTATATTTTAACTGAACATGGTCCCGTGCGGGTCACTTTCAGAAACCCTGAAATGAGGGGGGGCACAATGGGTGCCCAACGGAAATCCAAGACACCCCCCGGGCCAAGACGTTCAAATTTAGCTCGAACTTTCAGCCTTTATTTCTCACATGACAGGTCTTGGGGCAGTAAAGCTGAAAACATAACGATGTACATACTAACTTCTTATAACCACAAAAAACAACAATACACCCGGGGACAGGCCGGGGTGTGGCAGGAGAGATGGGCCTCCGGGCTCACAGTCCGGAACAATGGTGAACAATAGGGCAATCGATTCAGTTGATCTTCAGCAACATTAGTTTCACGCTATTCCGTTGGCGTCTATGGAGCCCAGGCTATGATACGGCCGGGACTATTGATTATTTTCACACCGGAAATGTAATATGAACTTTTATACTTTTACGTGTTAGGACATAGAGTTTCAAAAAACAAAATATACATTAAATGATTGTTCGCCAATCATCGATTGCGGCAGAGCATCAAAGGTCGCCGTTGAATCCGCTTCCTTTCTTCTATGATTGGACCAAAAGATGTACCCATTATTTCTGGAACCAAGAGAATAATGTAAACGTATTAGATTTGTTAATATTCCTTAGTGACGTAAAAGATTTTGTTGGTGGGGGGCAATCATTGCTTATTCGTATAATTTCCTTTTTGCTGCTGAACGCTTCATAGTTGTTCAAGTTGGTGTCTGGGATTTATGCAGTGATTTGCTTGCATTTTTGTTCTGAGAAAGGGACATTTTTAATTATGGCCCTAATCTGAACCGGTGTGAAAGAGATATAGTCCGGCGGGATGCCGCAGTCCGGGGCTCTATAGTACGATAACGGAAGAAGCGTGAAACCAATGTTAAGTGAAGAGTCAACTGAATCGATTGCCCTTTGTCAACATTGTTCCCGGACTATTGAGTACGCAGGAAAATATTACTTCTACACGGTATCGTTCACAGAGAATTTCTGTTGTATTGGGTAATGTATATAACCTCTCAGAGCGAATGGAATCGTTCGAACCGCCCAAAAACTTTAAATGAAATGACAGGAATAAATAAAAATCATACTATTATTCACAGCGAAAATTGTTGACAGGTATTTTACATGGGTTCACAAATACAAAAAAGTAAAACGACCTTGCTATTGTCCCCATTCTCTGCACACGTTGCTGTTGAAATCAATGAAAATCAGGCCGATGTTATAGCATATTTGATTATATTACGTGATGCCATAAGGCAAGGTTATACATTTTAAGAGTGCTTCGCTTCTTAAACCAGAGTAATACGAAATTCAGTGACCACGCTTTTTCAAAACTTACAATTCGTCGCTTTTAATTCGGTGTTTTAACCCCCAAACACCCTTTCACGTCTATTAGACCAACTTAAGATGAAGTGACATCCCGCAACAATAATATATTCTTTTAATAATGATTAAGATATTTTAGATCTAAACTCAGGACATTTTCCAGAGGTTTTTTCCACCAGCTATTGAGGTAACAGCGATTCCATTGCCTTCAGTGTACAGAAAATAAGAATGTTGGCGCGCTCCTGATTGACTGCAGCATCACATGATATGAAGACTCACCACTCAACATTTCAAAAGCACATGCATGATTTTTCGAAAGTAAACAATCAAAATTATCCGTGTATGTGAGTTCCTTGCTGTATCCACTGGTATTTAGGGCGTCGTTGTAGAATGCTGAGTGTTGTACACAAGGTATCTTGGTCGTATGAGATAAGGAAATCCGTAGGCTTATGGAGGGGCTGGAAGGTTCATGATGCAGTTGTTGGGTGGCTTGAAGCGCGTGCGGAGTAGACAGGTCGGTCGTTGGGCTTGTGGGTGGGTAGTTTTTGCCGTTGTCCAAGTTGAGGGTGATGTCAAGGAAGTTGGTGAATTAGGTGCAACGATGGTGATGTCGAGGCCGGATCTTTGAATGTTAGATGATATTATTTCCTGTCTGTCGGATGCAGTACCAGATGATCTGTGGAAAGTTGCTAAGCCGTCTCTGTAGAGTCTCATTTTTCCATGGTCGAATTCTTAGGTGTAAGGATGGACAAGCGATGAGATCCAAAATTAGCCATCGTAGCTGCTCATGTTGAAGTCGAACAGGTCATGCGACCAGCTATAATTTCTCTTTGTTTTCGCAACAGGTCATTGTTTCTCTTTTGGTGACACAAGTCTTTATAGATAGACCTAGCAATCTCTAAACCCCTTAACTTTCGATAGAATGGGCCGAGGCTAATTGAGGAATGTTGCAGGATGATGCGATGGCCTTGCCGGAGATGTGCGTGGTTTCTTGGCGAGCGTTCAATGTTTCTTGAGAGGTCTTCTGTGAGGGATGATGCTACTTAAGCCAACCACTCTAGAATCACCTCGGGAAAACTAAGAACACCGTCGGCAATTTCCTCGTCCATCTCATGCCACCCTCTGAGCATCAACTTTCTCTACAACGTCCGCAACACCGAACATATTCTCGGCATTACACCGAATAGCAGCCAGTTGTCTGTTGATCGCACAAGCGTGAAACTCCGGGTAAAACAAACAAAAACAAACATTGCCAGCCGGTGTAATCAACATATAAGTATATATGCGGAGAGGGGGTCTAAATATGCGCTCTCTAGAAAAACGTTATACACGTAATACTAAGCAAATGATACAGAAATACTGTGAGATGAATAGCAAAACGCCGTCGCCCGAAAATCGCGAACCGAGACTCTCCAGCGGCACTATGCTGTCGCCTAGACCACAAAATCTATCCAGGCCAGTGTTGTTTAATAAAAAAAAAACAACAACAAAAACAAAAAAAAGCTTTAGAAAGAAAAATGGGATACGGTTTTCTGCCAATGTCCCGTGTCTCTTCAAAGAGAGAACCGCTAAAATCGGAAAGGAGAGACAGGCTGGCAATACAATTAACCATCTTCGAGCATGCGTGGATTAACCACCAATTAGACCAAAAGAACTCAAAGAAGTTTTGTACAACAAATCCACCTAAACCTGAATAGGGACAAAGGACTGGAAATTCCTCCTGAATTCGGGAGGTAATCAAAGGAATTCCTCTCGATCAATGAACTGAAATGCTAATATGGGGAATGCCCTTTGATTATTACCTTTTGTTCCCCTAGCTCCCGCTTTTGTTCCCCGCGCTTCGGGTCAATCATTGTGAATTAGATACTTGAGAGCTCCCTGGGTGCGTTATCGCTGCTCTGGTGCGTTCGCTAGAGGATCACAACTCAGCCCCAAATATGGGTACCTGTAGGGGAAGACTATTACGACCTCTTAAGAGTTTCACTTAGACACACCACCGCAAAATACAACATACAATACATGAGGAGTGCTAATATCATCCCTGAACGTATCTGTATAATAAACAATCACGAACAAGTCCTTCTAGAAAAAAATACAGGGAGACTACGTTTTATAATAGCTCATCTTTAAAAGGGAGACCTTACTTTACATACGTAAGACATTTGATTCGATTCATTTAGGGTGATATCACGGGGAAATACCAAAAATCAATTTTAATAATACCAAACAGCTCCCTCACCTAGATAAATATACAGAGCGGTAAAGTATTTATTATCTACAATATCTTGTTGGAACCTGTTGAAAACAAAGCTGAAATGAAGGTCGTCATCTACAGAAAAAAAGGGGGAAGTCAAAACCACTTTGCACTTACTACGTCTATGGGCACTCTGTTGGCGGCCACGAATTTATCCAAAATCCAAGATTGATACACACATCGAACAACGCTCCCCGTCACGTGACTTGGTATTTATAATTTAAAACCACCAAGTAAGAATTAAGGCATCTTAAATTATTTCAAGTTTCCCTTATAAATTTAAAAAAATAAAAACGGCTGCAACATTTCTTCTTTACGATCTTGTCCCAAATCATGCAAACATTGAAAATGTGCAAGCAGGGTCCTTGATGAGTCTGACAAGAAAAGCCATTTAGTGTCTTTCAATTACAATCCCTCCAATTGAAATCACTTAATTATTATGGGTCAATGGGCATTTCAATTCCAGTATTTGGAATATTCAGATATACTCTCAGCTATTCAATTTTCAAACGTAATGGTAAACACTTTACACAAACTTGAAAGAGTGGTCAGTATAGTTTGTTTTACCTAAGTTGGCCCTTCACGCCATGAGTTGAATTCTGTTAAACCATCATGATTGCCCCATAGACTTACCTGTGTGTAACGTGGTTTTTGACCATTTCTCTCTACAAGCCGCCCATTTGTTATTTGAAGCTTGTTTTCAACGCTGTTGCACCATGTTCAACAAAAAATTGTAGTTTAATAATTAATCTATAAAAAAAATTGTGATATGTCTACCCACTTTTAGAAGACATCGCCGATAAGAATAAGGAGCCCTCTATAATCATTATGTTATATTTCACTCATCAATGTGAGTTGGCTAGCTAGTTTACAGTACTTTGTATCATGGAGGCAAGGGGTTTTATATCAACAAACAATACACTTGTATCAGAAAAAATAGAAAAGTCTGAGAACCTTCAGGGGTATACTCTCTGGAAAAAGAAAGCTGAGGCATGCCTCCGTTTTACAATGACCAGTTATGACGTAAATGAAGAAACAGGGCGAGTTGCATATTCCCTTTGTTATAGAGCTTGTAAATGATGCCTAGAAGAACCTTTTGTCCTTCATAAGCTACAAAGAGGCTACATGCCGGCAGCAACAAAACCCAAATACCTAGTGTAGTGCAATGTAGTGCCAAGATTTGGATTACATAATCGTCTTCATGCACACCAAGGCCATCACTCTTTATGACACACCAGACCCGCAATCTATGGCCATGACAGCGCTATTTCTATCATGAGCAAGTAAATAACAATCACAACTAATACAAATCCCAATCACGTGGGCAGTTTAATAGCTTTCATTCAACAGTATTATTGAGCAAATATACCCACTGCATTTTAGTATTATTTATTGAACAGAAGTGCATTGCAGCTGGTATTAACATTGTCCATCCAGGCTAATGAAAACTGAGCCCTTGTTAGATTAGCATGCCTTACCTCGTAGTGTGGTAGGCATGTATAAATGTAAAAACATAGGGTGTTGTTGTTTTTGGAAATTCCATTTAGTGTTCCAGGCCCCCCAATAAACAAAAATGCAAAAATGGGGGTCTTTCCCCCCCAAGTAACAGAACCACTCACATATATGTTGCTAATTATATAACAACATCCTTGCAAAGGGGCATTTTGGTTCTGGGGGGGAAAGGGTTCATATTTGGAAGTTTCCATACCCATTGAAGCCTGTATTATAATTTTAAATAAAAGACACTTTTTGAGAAAGTTATGTGCAAGTTGATGTTTTGAAAACTACGAAAAGGTATACACTTTGTGCATGTCGATTGTTATAGTGGGGATGTTTTAAAAATTCATTCGTTCTCATGAAAACTAGGAGGCGTCCTTCATTCCTTATCCGGCGATTTGTCCTTGCAGACATAAAAGTTTAAACTTTTTTGAAGCACTGCATAAAAAGGTGAAAGAAGTAGTCTTACAAATAGCAGCCGGTATGAAATGTTCTTTAATATTGCCGTGTTCTTGCATAACCAGCGTAAGTTTAAAAATGGGAATCTGTTAGAGTATCTTGTGCTGGTCACAAATTCGTGCAACTTGCAGGGTGCTAAATCCCAAACATGAATTGCATCCTGCCGACAAGCACGCCGAGCAAATATTGGGGTCGTTAAAGTGTGCATAGCTGCAGAAAGCTGATAACATAGACCACTTATGGTGTATCAAATTGACAAAAGGGAGTGGTTAGGCCTGATTAAAAAAAAGGGTGTGTAATCGTCGACTCCCATTTTCAAATAAGGGTTTTTGTTGTTTGTGGTTGTTTAGCAGTGTGTTTCCTTGTTTGTAATTTGTTGTTGTTTGTTTTGTGTATTGAAGGAAGACAAAAATAGGCTTCAATGAGTGAAAGGGATATTGCCTTCGTGCATCTGATATGATGATGTGTGATTTTCAGAATCATTTCGGAATAAAATTTCCTTACCTGACAAGGACAATGATGAATTTGTGAAAGACAACTGTACTCGTATCTTAGAATATACCATCTGGATTACGTGATGACGTCAATTTCATGTCAAATTCATCTTTCGCTCAAATAAAGAAAGAATTCCATTTGTCATAAATAGAGCCCCTATTTAATCAACTCAAAATGAAAATGTTTGAACGTGTTAACAGCATATAAATATTAACAAGACCTGGAAATATTATTATGGTTCAGAATATTTAATGTCGGTAATGTACCGTTGATGTCTACGCGATAACGTAAAAAACGTGTTGTAGTCCCATGAGAGCCCTCGCCTTGCGTACTCCATTGGTAACAAGAGCACTGAAGGAGGTCAGGTGAAATGATCGGGGAAGAAAACCAGGGCATACTAGTGTGGGTACTGATATCACTCCCACCTTGCAATGATTTCATTCAAGTTCAACTTAGAATGAATTTCAGAGGCAGTTCGTATACAAAGCAACCGGTTGTACTGGGCACGTCTTGCAAACAATATGTTCAAACTGCTGTACACCAGAGTGACACCATAGGGTTCCCTCGTTGGATAGAGGAGGTACTCACTTTCCATAGCTTACTAATATTTGCTCGGTTTCCCGGGTGAATTAGTACGTAAGGAAAAAATGGTATTGAAAACATTTTAAGCACCCATAAACAGTATAAGAAAACCACAGCAATCTGTGTAACATTCGAAGGATGTTATTTGGTTTGACACGTACCCCGAGGCAACATCACATGCGTGGATACATACGACTAGCATCTGCTGTAATGTGATGCACGGGGGAGCACGTGGGCTTGGAAAAAGCACGTCATACAAACATTGATATCCACAGCGTTATCGTGAAGATATGTTGTATGAGCTGACAGCATGGGTGATCCAATTTTTAAGCTATCTTACATCCAAAATTTTGATTCTTACATCCCAAACATAGATTCTGGTAGAATCATACACATAGGCCCACCATACACATAGGCCCACCCCTTCTAAATATATCCCAAATTTGTGTCAACATTTGTCAACATTATGTTGTTATTGGGGTATCACAATATTGAGGCCACATAGATGTCATATACAAGCACATAGAAATCCACATACCTAACAAATCATTAGAAGTTTGAATATTTTGTAATTTGTACTAAAATCGAGAGCTACCTTCTGTATTTTTGTTGTAGTTAATTTACTTTAAAATTTCACAAAGGAATATGATGTCACTGCTACCATTCACTAGGGCAATGACATCACAAGACATTGATTTGAACAGAGCGGCACTAGAGGATGAATAGAAATCCCTGAACAAGTTAGATCAATTGCACAACGTTATGTAATGCTGAAAAAAAAGTGGTTTTTCGGTAAACCTGAGCTAGGAGTCCAGATTGAAATCAATAAGAATCATAAAAACAAATGTAGCGTCACCTAGAATATTAGAATTCCTTCATTTCAGTTTGATTCAAAGCTGATTAGATGTTCGCGTGGGACCATACATAAAATGCAATCGCGCACCATCTGAAGCTCGTATTTATTATTTATTATTGATTATTATTTATTATTTCATATTTTCGACTTAATCATTCGTTTCAAAACTAAAATGTAACTTTTGCAAAATCTGCAAAAAAAAAATGATAAACTATAGCATCAGTACAACCGCTCGGGCCAAGTCCAAGATATGGATAAGGCAATGTGTGACTAATACGTGCTATAGGAAATTCTGACTGAGAAGTGTGAAAATCATCGGAAATCGCATAAAAAGAATAAAAAAATTTTTCGTAAAATAAACATTTGGAATCTGAATTATATGAACTCATAAGGATCAGGGAACCTGAACCACAGGTATGCCAGTATTGTTAAATGAATGCAGAAGCGGAGGAGGAAGATGCTGAAACAAAATTGACTGATGGAAGCGCCGTACAATGTGTTACCCGCTTGCTTTTCCTATGAGGGATTGTCTTGACTTATGATTGACCTCGGTAAAACTTTAGGTAATATCTATGCAGCGGGAATTCAAAAATTATGCTCTGTAGCTTTATCTTCATATTCAATGGTAGAGAAGATCAAGATGTACAAAGAAATGTTCACGTTGAAGGGCAAGGACGTCCAGAAGATGTAAAAAATCATTCTGAAAATACTGAACAATAACATTGTCTTGAAAGAAATGTCACGATAGACCAACCTGAGTTATTACTACGTGAATCAACAAATTTTGCAATGATTGCAGATGACTGACCTTCCTAAAAAATCACTGAATCATGATTTGTGTTGTAAGGGGTTGCTCACAATCTGTATATCTGCGTGATTTTGAACACATTAAAATATATTCAGTTGTGTTTATAAAAAAAAACAAATCAATGATATATTGATTGAAGTGAAGGCAAGAACATCTAATCCTTGCACCCATTTTTTGATTACGTAGTTTAGTGTACTCTGTCGTAGATTTGAATTATGTTGAATGGACTTTTGCCATCAGTATGTGCATGTTGCCACCTTAATATTTCATGCCTGCGGGTAGTTCTGGAAGCAGGTCTGGCCAAATTAAAAGTACAACAAGATGTTTATTTTATTTACTCAGCAGATGTCAATACAAAATGTGAAAAATCTCGTCTTGTTTTTTTTGGATAAGTAAAGCTGGTCTATTAACGAATATCCCATGACGGAAATGATAAAGGTGCAACGAAGAGATTTGTGAGGCCACCCAAAAACATGTGTTCAAATTGCTAATTTATATATACTAGGACACGCAATTGGGATTTGGCTAATGGAAATGCCTTAATAAGAAAAAAGGTGTTGATTGCTAGATTTCAATTAACAATAGGCGAATTTCGTATTTGCTCTATACGAATTAGAATTTCCCAATTTTTGATACAAAGAAAAATTTCTCAGTTTAAGCCTTTCAGAGGGGGTATTTTGATGGAAACCTTTACATCAGGCAAAAAATGTACTTTTGATTTTTGTAGGGACACCTGATATGTGAAATCCTCGTTGCACCTTAAACTGAGAATTATTTCTTTGGTACAAAAACCTGGTATATTGAAATTATAGCAAAATAAAATTCCCTTGTTTTCACTTTAAGCATTTTAGCCAAATGTAAGGTAAGGAATTATTAAAGGGTTTATCTATATATGATATCGCTTAATATGAGCCACATTATATGGATGCCACAAATCTTTCGTTGCACCTTTAAACTATTGACAGCCATGCAAATGCCCTATAGTGTGTCACATAGGAACGGCACATTATCATGAAAAGAAACAGTGTGTAGCAAGTGCAGAATATATAACGTCTATAACTTGAATTTTTTTATTCCTAAACAGCATTTAATTGCGAACGCATGTTATCGTTTGTCGGACAGGCCAACGGACTAGGAAAATATTGTTACTCCCTACAGCCGCTGCTCCGATAAATATGAAAAAAATGCCAGTTCAGTAAGGTTTATGGCAAATGTAAGTTTTATTTGACGGATATGATATGTGATAGATGTGAGGGTCACGTCGGGGTGTGATATTCACCGCTTTCCATAGAGATATCCACAAATGCAAGGTAGTTAGAACAGGCGTGGACTGCCAGTATAAAATGGATAGTAGATGCGTAATAAAAAATGCACTGTACTTCCAGATAAAAGGATTCCAGGTGCTCATCACCAGATAAAAGCGCGAGCTCTTTTTTTACATGACGCAAAGCGCAGGATATGCGCCCTCTTTCACGAATAAATCAATTTAGGCTTCTACTGTTGCGGTTCATTAACTTTGACATATATTTCATCATTTTTCCGAAAAGGAACAAAGATGAACAAAAAATCATGAAAGAAAGGTTGTTTGGCAGCTGTGACCTAAAATCTTGTGCCAAAACAAAAACTTAACTTATTTTGACATACGTGCGTAACCATTCTTTTCAATTTACCGTGTTGTAGCAAAGGTCGCTAGACCCCCTTCTTTTGTATTTTTCTAAATATTGGTGGTAAATTGAATCGAAATGAGGTACCGCAATAAGTTATGGTTCTTGGTTCTACACCAAAAAAATGGTTAGGGGCACAGTACCAAAGGCAACATTCACCGTGGTGTTGTTCACATTAGTTTCTTGGTTAAGAAATGTGAAATATCCAGTCAAAATTTAATTGAATTCACAATAGAACCTCAAAGTTTATTTTTATCGCGAAGGAGGCCAGCTCAATCCAAACGGAGACGTTATTAGTGAAGTCCCAAGTATACCAAGATTGCCATTGATTCCGTCCTGCGCTACATAATAACATAGCAGTGCATGCGGTGTAGAGTAATTACTGGCCGGCGTACTCATAGTCCGGGAACATTGGTGAACAATAGGGCATTCAATTCAGTTGACTCTTACGCAACATTAGTTTCACGCTTTATTCCGTTATCGTCTATGGAGCCCCGACTGGGGCTCCCGCCGGACCTATATCGGCTTCACCCCGGCATCAAAGGCAATACCGCATTTGCGTCCTTGGAGACTTCTATGCACAGTCTCCCAAACTGGGCCGGGATAACCAGTCTCTACACTGACATCTATTCAACTGCGTGGAATTAACAAAGGCTCTGCAGTTCCATCCAACTAACAAAGGGGAATCTGAAGTGCTTTGTACGCGCTGATAGGCGAGGTGGATTTACTTGTCAATAATGCCATTATTTGGCTTGATCAATGTAGTATAGTGTATTTCCCCTTGTCACTGATATTCAGAAAAGAATTGAGATTGCATTATTCATTTGCATGAAAATGTCAACCTTTAAATCTCCATAACCATAAATGGTAAAATTAGAAAAATTATTATTATTTAGTATGTGGGGAAATGTTTACTTCTGCGAGTTGTAATCACAAAATAAAACATTTTTCCTTTTGATCCCATTGCCAATATTTGTCCCCCCCCGCAACAAGGAGTTTTGTTAGTTAGAATAAGTAAATATTCGGAGATCTCCGATTAATAATTCAACAGCTGCTGGGAAACGGCCTTACAATCTGAATAGCCCGGGAAATAGCGCCATACACTTGTCTACGCCCATCCATTAGTTGTTTTATTGGTTCAAGCAAGTCACGTTAGAATGTCATTTTCTTGAGGTGGCCTATTTCCATCATGACGGACGTAAACTTAACATTCCAGCTCTGCCGTCAAGTACAATCAGGGATACCAATTCTAATTACCAACAAACTCCGCTTATTGTTGATGATTATACGCATTTTTAGCTTCTCGTTCGAAGGCAGGGCTGTAAGCCGGGGGGGGGGGGGGTGAAGTGCGACGCATCCCCCCCCCCCCAAATGAATAAAGGTCCCGCTTTTCATTGTTGAAGGTCCGCTTGCATGTTTAAGTTTTGGCCGCATTTCTAAAAACTTGGGCATTTTGAGAATCCAAGAAGGCGTTGCCATAAAATAATTATATATTCAACCCTATATTGTCAAAATATGGAGTTACTATATTACTATACGCCCAATAGAACAAGTGCATGGCCCAGTTATAACATTTACTCATACTAAATTGATTTTTTGAAGATTTTAACGTTTTGGCTGCCACATTGATTGACGTCATGGTGTCAACTTTAAAAGTAAAATCAGAAATATATTATTGTGTCTAACAACACTCTAAGTACTTCATGTCTATTCTTTATCGCACGTATGTGCGTTATAGGTGCATAGTGAAAATTATTGGAAATTTGGGCT
>JAMKCH010002326.1:0-38960 GCA_023653785.1 Ophioderma brevispina | reverse complement strand
TCCATAGACGAACAACGGGAATAAATAAAGGCGTGTGTAACTAAGGTGAGTGGCCGAAAGAGTCAAACCGAAATCGATTGCCCATATTGTTCACCATTGATCCAGGACGGTGAGCTCGGAGGACATATTCTTACTTGCCACAAACGGTGCCTTTTTGGTTTTGTGAAAGGAGAGATATGGTACGGCAGGAACCACCGGTCCGGCAGGAACACGTCCGGGCTCCATGAACGGAAACGGAAAAAACGTGATGAAGCTAATGGTACGTGAAGAGTCAACTGAAATCGATTTGCCCTATTGTTCACCATTGTTGTTCCCGGACTGTGAGATCGGAGGACCATATGTCCTGCCACACCGTTGCCACAATAAATTCCAGTTTACATCGATGATGCGACTGAAAACTCTCACTCCATTGACTTTTAATAATTGCTTATTACCCATATATCATTACATTAACGTCGTAATATCTGTTTAACTGTTAAAATGTCAATGGAATGGAGAAAAAGAGGTGTGTATACAAAATTTGTTTGTACTATTCTGGCTTATTTTTTTCAGTCCAAACTATGTCAACTATTAAATATTGATTATTAAACCAACAACAATATGATTTATCAAGTCAAGGTTCATTTGCAATCCTTGCAATTTGTTTTGATCAGCTAGGTAGTCTAGCCAAGTTGTCCAAAAACCTTGAAAAATTTTAAACATAATTAATAAGCATGGGTTTGTAACAATACAAATATTTGAAAACGTTTGTGTAAGATAATAAGTATATTTACCAACAGTAAATGGCCACTATATGCCAAGGTCTGCTGGACTACAAAATTAATTAGTTGCTAGATTAATATGCCCAACCTTAGCTGGACTAAATATTTATTTAGTTTACGAGATTACGCTGCACCAGCCGGGGCCGGTTTGTCATGTTTGTTTGAAAATCCCGATATTTACATTACCTACTTTATTTAGCTTTATCCGCTACTATTACTTATAGAGTGAATGGTCATCGCCTTATGCTGGTCATGAGGGTGAAACTATATATTTATACGTATATAAAAAAAAATGGATATAACTATAAGTATTGGGAATTTCTCTTTGGAAATGATATTATGGGGATTTTAAGGGTGGTTTGGGAGTTTTCCTTAATTATGTTGGTATATTAATTTCCTTATTTTAGTCGTTGCTGTATGCGATGCGTTCTCTGTAGTAGCAAGCCATATAAATACATTGATTAGATTATGTTCTATGGTATATGGTCGCCATGTGAATGTGTCAAAGATGTACTATATTTGCATTTTTCTTAATGGAGAAGAAGCGTTGGAAGCTGATTGGACCTTGGGCTTCCAAATGGGATTGAGGCACTCTTAATTCAAAGATAGTCAACTGTAATAATACTGTTTACCTCTTGTGAATTACTGTCTTAAGAATAAATACAAATATGTGGTGTGAGAAATTGATGAACAGCGCGGCCGTTGCATTATTAATCGCAAAATGAACTTCCTGTGGATGGGACTCGAACCGCCCACAACCTTCACGTTTAGATCCTCGGAGTGTGCTAATCAAATGCGCCAACCAAGGCATGTGATGGGGTCATTCGAGTTTCTACTCAAGTGGACATTGAGGTAATACTTGGATGCAGGTAGGCCTAGAAACCAAAATGTTTTTTTCATCAGAAACCTTACAGGTTGCCTCACCAGGTTGAGTAAATGGCTGTCAGTTACAGCGAAACTTCCAGATCTTTTGACTTGATTTCTGTAATAGAACTACTATTTCAAACATCAAAAGGACACAAGCAAGTCTACTTCATTGGTATTCTTGGTATTAAAAAACCAACAAAATTCTACAAGATATATTCATTGCGACAATAGCGAATTCCTTAAAATAGTAGCCACCACTTCCCACGGAAACCCACAAACTTCATCCAAAATTCAATTAAGGAACTGTCAAAATGAGCTATAGTTGTACACGGAATATGAAGAACACCATTATAATCACAAAACTCCCGTATATAATAGACAAACACACAGGAGAAGAAACCAGCACCCAGAACAACCCCCACCCACCCATCGTGTAACGCCGTAAAAAAGGAGGAGTTGCCCCCTGAGGGTGGGAATGTCAAGCCACTAGCATAGTGTACAAAGCAACATAACAAAACACAAAGACTCAACACAGGTCATTATTGGAATAACTGGGGGGACTTTTAAGGAAAGATACGCAAACCACAAAAATATTCAAGCAAAAAAGTATGAAAAGAAACCGAGGTGTCAAAAAATACGTAGGGACTGAGACTTGAAAAGAAAGAAAAAACATGACTTTTCAATCATAGTCAGGTGGAAGTTATAGGCCACAGCCTGAGGATGGAAATGGAGTACAACTTTTTCTATGATAGATTTAAGTTCATTAGGACCTAGCCAATAATTTTTGGAGGGTGTGCCAAATTTGTTTACAGTGCCATTTTTGAAAATCCAAATGGTGCTACCATGTCCAAAAAATCACTAAAAATCTCTTAAGGATTTCCGATAGAGACAAAATAGCTGCGGTACTACGGTATTTTAAGCACGAAAAAGTGTTGGTAATGTGATTTTATCAGTTACATTGCCACAAAAATCAATATGGCGCTCAAAAGTCAAATATGCTCTCGGAATCAGTTAAAATGATCTTAGCTTCCTCAATTATACCTATATTACGCTACTTGTGAATAAATACTGAAAACCTAAAACGTGTTCTACAGGTGTTCAAAATCTGCAGTTTAGCGGCGTGATTCAGTTCTAGATGCATGCTTCATTGCTTACACTTATAGGATACATGTATTTGATCACCCGAAACCCTTCACGATTGGCATTTCTCTGTAATGGACATTTTTAAAATTCAAAATGACGGCCAATATAGTATGAAATAGATGACCAATTCGTAGGTGTAAAGAGATATTAAAAGGCAGCATATTGCTTCCCATCTTGATCGTAAGATGTTATCACACGTGGAATGTCAGATAGGCGTTTTTTTTTTTTTTTTTCCTACTGGGTTATAGAGCGCAGAATTATGCATCAATCACAAATACCTGATGATGTTATGGTCACGTGAATGATTTCGGGGAATATTGGTTTTAGGTGGCCATTTATGGATTGTGGTAATGTTTGTGTTGATCAACTAGGGCACATAAACCATCCAAAAAGATTCCCCGTGCTTTAAAACCTGGATCATTGCATAAAAATAATGGCCATTGAATGAATTGAGGGTAATAGCGGCCCCCATATTTGGATTTCTAGAAAATGCACTGCACGAAATTTTGCACCACCCTCCAGAAATTATAGCTTAGGTCAATTCATTGACAAAAAACGATCAATAGAAAAAGTCTGTACTCCATTTCCACCCTGTGCCCAAAATTTCCTCCTGACGATCACATGGGAATCCACGTAAATCCAACACTAACAAAAGGCAATCAGGCCAGTGTAACCTCTGTTTAGAGGAGAAAATCGGAAAATCATAACTCGCAAAGACCAAGGTGTTATAAAAAGCGAAGTGAAGAGTACTCCAAGTGTCGCCATAACAACAAGGTGCCCAATCGTGAGAAAAGAAAGCGTCATCTTGAATGAACTGAATCATTGCCTGATGATCGTCCGGTAATTTGTTTCGGGGGGGGGGGGGGTAAGTGCAAACTAAGAGTTTGCCCTAATGGAATAAAACTTAGTGTATATTTTAATATATATATATATATAGAGAGAGAGAGAGAGAGAGAGTCACAGGGTGGCGCTATACGGTAAGTTAATATAGAGTATAGGTGTTAAGGGGTACGCACATAACAGCTTTAAGTATATTTAAATGGCCGTTAGTAGGCCTATAAAGAAGAATAGTCAATTGGAAAGAAAGGAAGATCAGAGAAGAAGAAATCCTCAAAAGAGCACTCGCCGGGAATCGAACCCGGTCGCTTGCGTACGCGGCAAGCATGATAAGCATGTTATCATGCTTGCCGGCGTACGCAAGCGACCGGGTTCGATTCCCGTTCTCGTAGTTGTAAAATGTACAATTACAAACATTATTCTGCAGATGCTATTAGTTTGCGCGTAAGGATTACGCAAGGGTGTGTGCTTTACAAAGTGTGCGTAAAAGGTGGATAGCAAAAACAAACACGTCTCTATGATAGGTTACGCACGCAGTGCAGACCGCAAACCAAAGGATATTACGATGTCTCAGGGAGATGAAGACCTGTAATAGGTGCTGTGAAAAAAATGGTAAATATTATGTTAGATTACATAGAAGATGTTTGGTTCTATGCCGGCAGCTGCTGAGGAGTTCGTTTCTGTGATTCAAAGTAGCCATGTGTGGCTTATACAGATTATAAAATATTTTTTCTGTTAGACAGAGATTGCACATTTTACTAGATGTAGAGTATGGTTTGCTGTGGGAAAGAATTGTCCATTTGATAGAATATTGAACACTAATATCTATTAGTGACCAAATGTATTGGCTAAGAGCAGTTGCGTTTCTTTGCTGTTCATTTCTGAAAGTACTTGTATGTCCGTTATATCTAGTCTTGAAACTTTTCTCGGTAAGGCCAACATAGGTTTCTTCTTTCTTGTTATCATGTCTTGTCACTGTGGCTTGGTAGATGACTTCTGATGAAAGGCATTTTCCATCCAGGGGGGCACGTGTTGTTCTTTTTGCAGTTACAAGTCCGTCTGTTCTCCACTGGTTCCACTGGTCTTGTTGCAGTTGCCAGGGTGGATTTATAGTGTGCGGAAATGATCTGTTGCATGTTGGGCATACAGCTATAGCTGATTTTGACAGTGTTGCGATTTAATATCTTACGGAGTTTGTGTCCAGGGAGAAAGCATTTATCGAGAAGAGTAAGAAATTTCTTCTCGACATTGGTGGCTACGTTGTCGCTGATGGGGGGATTAAACCATGTGATGTTACGCTGTCTGGTTCGCTTGCAACTTTGTTGAGATGATGGGTTAAACTTAAGTTGATAGTCATATCCGGTCTGTTTGAGAGCCTCTTGGTAGGGTTGTTTGGCGTCATTAAAAACCTTTTCATTCGATGAAATGTTGGAAAGTCTTTTATTTACACCTTCTGGAATGTTCTATATCCTGTAGTTGAGACAAGATATAGAGGCCAATGAGTTCGCACGTTTCTGCTCCATCAAAACTTCCCATGGCTACATCAAAATTGGACTTACCACGTTTGCACCAAGTAGTCTCGTCCCTGTATAGCATTGTCTTCTTTGCATGGAGAATGATGTTCTTTTCTTGCTGCGTGATGTTGTCGTAAGCAGACGCAAATTGAGAGCTTTCTTTAGGAGATTTTCTGTGATTGACGGGTAGAATTCGCAGATTTCAACGCAGATAAATGAGTGTTCAGATTTTTTTCTTGATATTTCCGAACCAGTTGATTACTTCGCTCGTGTTCTTCCATTGGTTCATTGGTAGCTTGCAAAAACAAATTGCGGTTGATCCGATCAAGGATTTGTTTGCTTATCTTTCCGAGTGTATCTTTGAGTGTAAAAAATGCTTGCTTCTTAGCAATACAATCATGCGGTCATCCAGTTCTAGATCAGCTGTTAAACATTTGTCTTTCAGATTAATGGCAGCAGAGTCAGTTGCCTTTTTACAATCTTTGTTGGGAAAACAAATTAGGAAGCCTTTTCTTGTTTACTCTCTCCAAGACGGTTGTTTAAGGTACCCTACATTTTCATATTGTATTTACGAGATTCAATTTCAGAGAAGATGTATAATTTTGTTTAGAACCATTACAATCGGTTAAGATGAATTTATATGTAACATAACTGACTGTTATTTATAGTTTGTTGTTTACAATACTCCCTCTATATAATTTATCTTTTGACTTCATTTAATAAGACTTTTGTGGTTAGGTTTTTAGGGGTATTACGCTTGGATAATCTGTGCTAGCGTCTATTGTTGTTATCTATTGTTTTCCCGTGCGTTATCTACTACGAATCGGGTTCGAGGAGGCTACTGGGGTGTTATTTTTAATAACAGCTCTAGAGCTTGTTATTTTTAATAACATGCACACTCGGAAGCTGGGGTCACAACTGAACGCGCGGGTCACGGTGATAGTTCTAGAAATACAATGTCCTGACAATTAGATACAGCGGCGCGATCTGTATATATACTGATGGCAAACTTAAGATACAAATTCTATGGTGTCAAACTATGCAACGTATGTATGTATGTAGAAATATAGAGCGGTATGCTACCTGTAAATGAACTTCAAAAATTGATCGCTCTTTACATCAAACATTTTCTCATAAATAGACATGACACAATTTATTATTTTTACAGCAGCAAATATATGATATAATTCAGATATTCAGATTTGATTTTCATACTGTAATTTTAAAATTTGTATGCAGAACGGCAATTCCTTAAGGGTAATTGCAAGAAGACAAAAATGAAAACAAACAACAAAAACCTACCCCATGAACATTTTATGGTGATCTGACCAAACAATGGTTGAATATAGAAGGTTCCCCACCCTCCCCCCCCCCCAAAAGAAAAGGTACTAAGTCAGTTTAACCTCTTGAGATCAAAATTGCAGAAGCTCCCCATCTACGCCGTCATTTCCATTTGAAATCAAATACTGTTTCCACAAATGTCGACATCACCCAATACAGCCCTGTACTAAATCTAGGGCCACTGATAACTCCATGTAATTTCTGCACGAAATAATAAATATAGACATGTTTAGGGATGAATAGGGTTAATAGTCTTTATTCCGTATAGGCTTGGTTGATTTCTTTCATTCAAATCCTACTACAAGGATAAACCAAAACACTCGTCATTCTTTGCTTCGAATTTAGAAAAGCACTGATCAATCAACCATAGCCAGTAAGCTTTAACGCTCTAGTACTGGAAGGTTAATGGACCCAGAGCAATCAATAAAACCCATTTGGTTTGGTTAACGCGTCAATAGATGGTGACAAGGACAAAGTGTTTTAAATAGTTAAATTTAAATTGCGACAAATTATATCGTTATCAATCCAATTTTGCATGTTTTAACCACAACAAAAAGTGTTTTAAAATGTGATTTATATATCATACTCTAAGTGTATAATAATTAATCAATTCGCTAGATGGAGTTCGTGAAAATAACCCCAGGGCTTTCGCGCTTGACGCATAACCCCGCAGCCGCGCGCAAGTGGCTGTAAGCCTTGCTACAACTCACAACGGGGATCCGTCGCTCAGTCCAGGGTCAAGGGTATTTAGGACGGCTCTGGACTATGTTTTCAGTCTGTTTGGGGACTTTATGGACCCATCTTTTCACATTCATGCGGGGACAATTGAATATTAAATTATTTAAAGAACAATATACAGGGTGTGCACTTGAATCTTTAAAAGGAATTTTATTATGGGAATAACAGCCAATTTTTGGAAAAAAATAAAGATTGATGGTCACGGCATTGATTGGTATTATTTTGCTTAGGGGGACCATTTCAGGTAAAAATGTCGACGTATCCCTACATTGAAAAAAAACAAACGATTATGTCATCGTACGTCGGGTTTTAATCTGTAGGGAAAAGGTTAACATTTTTACTGTTTAGGATAATATACGGGTCTTTTGGAAAAAAATAAATAGCACTTTGGGCAGAGGGTCATTATGTACCAGACCTGATTTAACATAGTCGGATTTATATATATCGGTCGCCCCCCGAAGAGCACACAGCACAATGATATCTGATAACTGACACGTGACCTGTACCTGTCACGTGACACCAAACTATTTCATCTCGTACCGTTTATAACTACAATACGGCAAAGCAGCAAGCATTTCTGTATCTCTTTTTCCTTTTTGTTGTCACAAGGTAATCGATCAACGAGGAGACCTATTACATGTGGTTCTGTACAGGAGGGTATCGGGACACGATCTGGCTCGATTTGGGCATGGGGATTTCCAAGCGGTAATTTGTGAAACTGCTACTTGCATTTACTAATGGCAGATCTCGGTCCCAGTGACATTAAAAAATCATTCTCTTAAACCTTTGTTCACATAGATTTAGTAATTATAATGATTAAATTAAGAAAAAAAATATGAAGTTCACATCAATTATGCTTTTGTTAAATTCCTGTGCATTAACTCAAAACTCCAGAAGCTTCCCCTGCGCAAAGTAATCTCTATCAAACTAATACCATTGGAACATAGTAGCAATGGCGCACACGATACACTCTAATATCAAACAGCCCTATTATAATATTATACACCCAAAACCATTGCACTCCTGGCTGAATGGTTAACTTATCTCTCGCGGCCTAAAGGCGCCTCGAGATAGTAACAAGTCATCAAGCAGCTCAAGAGGTTTGTTATTTTACCGAACGCCATTTAGTAATTGATATCTATATCATATGTAGTAAGCGGATTCAGGATCATCCACCTTGCGTTGTGAGGCATCTTAGACTCTTATATCTATATCTGGCTTAATCGCCTGCGTTCAATTAAAAATCGGTGTTTGTTTGAATAAGGGGAAATACGGGAGGTGAAAGAACATATTGGTAGCGATCGGTTAGTCGGTAGCGATGACAACATTTATTGCCTCACTTGTATATTGTCATTAAAGAAAATGGTTTTGTCAAGCAAATTACCCACTTCGGCTTGTAAATAATAACATACATAGTTTTGTTATTTCAATAACTATCCGCATCTAATCGGTGCAATCTTATTTTGAGATCAGTTCTAAGAGTATAACTAATATCGGAATTAATAAATAGTGAAGCACCTTCTGTATTATGATGAATTAAAGATAAACCGGATTTATCGAATGTGGGTAAATTAAAACTAGCATTGTCAAAATAGGAACAATCATAGCACAAATTGTGGTCAATATTACATGCTGTATCACTGGCTGACGGAGGAGAGAGAGTTTAAAGTGCTGTCAAAACGGGAGGGTATAAAACGAAGATCAGACATATTTAAAGGTGCAACGAGGGATTTCACATAACACTATTAACAAGTAAACACTCATGGGTGCTTTAAACACTCATAGGCGCTGGCCATCTCCAGGGAAAGATTAATAAAACAATCACTATTAACAAGTGTTCATAAAAAGTTAAAATTCTGAGTTTTGCACTAAATATTTCTATTAAAAAATAAATTATTTGTTTGGTACAAAAATTGAGAAATTTCGATTTTACTAGAGGAGCAAATGCTAATTTCAGCCTATGTTTTATATTTAAATTAAGCGAATGAAAATTCGCCTTTTGTTTTCACTTTTATGGTATTTCTGTAGCAAAATACAAGGTAAGAAATCTACTGGGACAATTATCTGTATGAAATCGCTACATTATGATGCCCGAAATTCTCTCGAATCAGACATGCATACAGGCGAGATGACGTCAAATAAACACACACAAAGAAAAATAAATGAAATCAATGCTATATGTGGGTGTAGGTGAAGTGGGATACACTTATAGACCAGGGGTCCGTTCGCGTCGTAAGACTGACGTAACCCTAGTTGCGACGTAAGTTACTCCTAAGATTTTTTTAAAGGTTCTGTAAAAACGTGGCCGTAGGCTACGTGTTGTCCTACGCGTAAGCAGATTTACGAATTAAAATTACGTGTGTTCCCATGAGTACACTTATTAGAGCACCAGTGTGTGGGAAGTGAACAAATTGGTCCGCCGCATGTTCCCATTCCGTCCATCTTGTTATCAATCTTTATGGGCCAAACCTAAATTAAGGGAGAGGCATTCCTGAACGCATAAGATATATTTAGCAACTCGCAATCTCTTTTTGTCAATGGGGGATGGATAATCGGCGAGGTATGTGGGCGAGTTTAATGGGCGAGTTGCGGTTAGACCCATTGAGCGAGTTACTGTTTAGACAGTGGGCGAGGGTTACTGTTAGAACATGGGCGAGTTAAACTGTTAGACTTAACCAAATTGAATTATAAGCTGAAACGTCATTTGCTGATATAGTCCCCTCAGGAGTAGCACTAGGGTAGGATGAAGGTAACATAGGAAACCCACAGCAGTGCTTGTGGGCCAATACTGTTCTGGTATTATGGTTTCTTCTCTGATGTGCTGAGCGCCTTTCCTGGCTACCGCACAGCGCCTTGAGCACGTTTACGTGGAAAGTCGCGCGTTTAAAAAATACAAATTATTATATTATTCTTATTTATTACTGTTAGAAGAACCAGTGGGCGAGTTCCTTTTAGACCAGTGGAGACGAGTTACTGTTAGCACCAGTGGGTCGAGTTACTGTTAGACCAAGTGGCGAGTTACTGTTAGATCAGTGGGCGAGTTACCGTTAGAGAGCGTCTTTCAAATCTCAACCACCGGTTTGCTTGTCGGTTCGTCCGGTTCTTCCAGGTAATTAACGGTTTCTATTGTTCCAAACAAACCTGGTTAATTGTTTTCAATCATCCTAAATCATTTTTAGGGTGAATTGTACTGTTATTATTCAAGGGCGGCTTCAAACCTTCACCACCGGTTTGCTTGTCGGTTTCCGGGTTTACAGGTTTTCTACTAATTGTTTCCAATAAGCAACATTCCCACTGCCATGAACCGCAAGTCAATCGATGGTTAAGCAATAAGCACATTTTACCTCAGCATACGTAGTATGCAGAGCTATGGCTATGGCAAGTGTTGACTCTATCTAATCGTCTCTCTCTGTTCCCACTTGCCATAATGCGTCTTGTTGCCAACGCTTGGGGCCCGATTGCAGAGCGAAAATCGGTCAGAATAATCACTGACCCAGGCCCATGTGGGGTGTTCACAGATTTGGGTCAAAGGTCACGTGGCCGATTAAAGGGGCAGTCTTTGAAAATCTATAAATAATTCCTTCTTGTGCCACAAATCAATTGCTATAATCATAGAGTGGTCAGAAGAAACCCGCTGACACCAAGTCCAATTGGGGTGTTCACAATTGGGTCAAAGGTCATGTGGGCCATTAAGGGGCAATCTTTGAAATCTATAAATTTCTTCTTGTGCCACAAATAAATTGCATAATCAGAGACTTGGTTAGAAGAACTGCTGACCCAAGGTCTATGTAGGGTGTTCGCAGATTGGTTCAAATGTCATGTGGGCCGATTAAAAGGGGGGCATTGTTGAAAATCGAAAAGTCTTCTTGTGCCACAATCATTTTTATATAATCACTAGACTTGGTTAGAAGAACTCGACCCAAGATCCATAATGGGATGTTCACAGATATGGATCAAAGATCATGTAGACTGATTAAGGTGCATTCTTTAAAAACTTGTTTAAAAAAAAAAAAAAAAAAAAAACAATTGCTATAATCACTAGACTTAGTAGGAGAACATGCTGTCACCTTGCCTAAATTCGTCATGTTGCACGCTTGGCGATGCAGCGAAAATCGGGTCAGCATAATCACTGATCGAAGGCCCTGTGGGGTGTTCACGATTTGGGTCAGAGGTCCCGTGAAAGCGATTAAGGGGCATTCTTTGAAAATCTATAAATTCCTTCTTGTTCCACCAATCAATTGCTATAATCACTAGACTTAGAAAACAGGAACCGCTGATCCAAGGCCCATACAGGGTGTTCATAGATTGGGTCAAAGGGCGCATGGTCCGATTAAAAGTGCATCTCTTTAAAAAAATGTATAAATTCCTCTTGTGCCTCAAATCATTTCCTATAATACCGAACATGCTCAGAAAAACATTGATCCAACGCCCAGATTGGGTGCTCATAACCTGCTGAGTGCTACACAGCACCATTGTGCTCTTGTTTTGAGAGCGCCCCAATTTTTCAAAAACATTTGAGATTTTTTACACGGTTGCCTTGGTAACTGGATATAACTACAACCTGTGAATGGTTAAGCTCTCCAAATGTCTATGTGGTCGCAAACGAAGAGTAGCTATAAAAGGTGGCCTTCTTCTGGGACATTTCTGTTGGGTTTCTGCTGTAAAAAACTCCAAATCAACAAAAAGCACGGAAATCCCTCTACAAAACACCCCCCTCAACCACCGACTACCCATCCACAATACAACACCAGAAATTTCCTGTTAAATCCCCCTAATACCCCTATTACCACAACTTCTTTAATATTCCTGCTCCTTACCCCTAATTTCCAATTTTGATTTAAAAAAATCCCATAAAAAATACTAAAAATTGGCATCGCCCAATTTGAAATTCTAAACCGAAGATTTCGATCAACTCTGCGAGGAACAGCAACCAGAATTTTCATTCAAGAATTTTTCAAATGTGGAATATCGGGAAGCCAATGCAATCTTCAATGATTACAGACAAATCACCAAAAATCTTGAAACCTCCCAATGGGAATGCCCTGTATCATTATTCTCTCTGGAGGTGACAAGTTTGGGCTCCTTCGGTTTAACCCAGAACTAAAACCAAAACTCCTCTTTTAGTTAGACCTAAAGTAATGCGCAAAAGCAAAATGGACCAATTTATTACGAACTAAGACTTATGTTTTTTTACTTCTTGGTTTAACTAACACACACACAAAAAAAAATC
Organism: Ophioderma brevispina; assembly: GCA_023653785.1. Taxonomy (NCBI): domain Eukaryota; kingdom Metazoa; phylum Echinodermata; class Ophiuroidea; order Amphilepidida; family Ophiodermatidae; genus Ophioderma; species Ophioderma brevispina. The sequence goes on along the minus strand of JAMKCH010002326.1, from coordinate 26,529 downwards.
CTGACTAGATAATCTCTAGCCGTGATTTTTTATTTCAAAAAAAAATATAATTATTATGGAAAAAAGTCATATAATAGAATATGGAACATTCAAAAATTCACAATTAAAAGAATCAGTCCTCCACATCGAAGTTGAAAACGATCATCTTTTTGTTCTCTACAAGGAAAGTGGGATTAGGCTTAACTCATAAATAATCCCAAAAATTGTTGTCCTAGATTTATTCAACTAAAGGTGGAGTTTTGATTTTTTGGTATACAACAACTCGGAGTTCCGATTTCACCAATTTAAAAATACAGTCAGAATCTCGCATTAAAGCTAGCAAAAAATTCTATTAAAATAAAAAAATCTCTCAATTAAAATAATGATAGAAGATTTTTTTTTAAGAAAATCATTTTGTTTATATACTCAAGAAAGCTGCCGCGGCAGGATTAAAATTCATTAAACTTAATACGCCTCCCCCCTTAAAGAAACTGAAAAGTGTTTAATGCTAAAAGCATGTGATTTATATCAGGGAAAAACGATAGTGGTCTAGAAAACTAAGTTTATAATTCAATAGAAAATAAATAAGTTTTTTGAACTTCTTATCAATTTTGATCAAACCGTGTGTTTTCAAAGGAAAGTTGGTTTTTTTTCTTGATAAACTAAGTTTTTTCGAGAAAAACAATGTTATCAGAGAAAAACTGTTATCAAGAAAAACTATCCAGAAAAACTAATTATACATAGTTTAATTTTACGGGGTTGTGGTTTCAATCAGCTTCACAAACGGACACAAATGCGTTTTCATTCCTTCCCGTTAAATTACGATCAGTTATCCGATTCTATTCACAACCTTTTGATTTTTATGACAATACGCACTTTCGACATTACCATTCGCAGTTATAGTTTACTAGCCATCATCAACACAACTGTGGCAAAAATATAAATAATTCTGTATAATAGATTTCTGAGACCATTTTCATTAGTCAGTAGGCCTAATAGTTTCCAGACAATCATCAACCCAAGTGTGTAAAAATCTAATACTTATGGTATGAAATAGATTCTGAGACCATTTTCACTTTACGGTTTTTGCTTGGCCGCCGGCCTAAGGCCCTGGAGTGGTGGGTGGGTGGTGTTGTTGGTGGTGGGGGGGGGTATGTGCATGGGCGTCCGTGGTAAGGCCCAGGGGGAATCATTTTTTTTTATATCGCATGTGAAAATAACGAGAAGCATTGTAAAGAGAAAGGTGGAAAGAGGAGGGAGAGAGAGACGAAAATAACTCGCAAATAAAATTATGACCTTTGTTAAAATGCATAGAAAATGATCCAAAACAAATGAAAACTAAAACAAAGAAACAAAACTAAGAAAGTTGGTGTTATTATAAAGCAATGCTGCGTTTAAGTCTGTTACCCAGACAATTCTGGACTTTGGACTTTAAATAAACGGCAAAAAGGACCCGCTACTCTCAGAAAACCCGTTACTCAGAAAGCCCGCTACTCCAACATCCTCTCGCCCATGGCCCTTTTAATCAAAATAAAAAACTCGCTATTCAGAAATCCCATTACTCAGAAGGCCCGCTTTCCAGAAAATTCCTGAAAACGTGCCTTCGATTAGTGGATTTTTTTTCTGAATAGTGGGTCTTCTGAGTAACAGGTTTTTCTGACAGAGGTATCCTTCGATCCTTCGCAAAAAGGGGTCGTTAATCAGAAGGTCCGCCTATCAGAAAAAATGATTCTGAATAAACGGGCCTCTGAGTAACGGTTTTTCTGAGTAGCGGGTCTTCTTGACAATGGGTCTTTTATAGGAATCCTCCCCTATTCAGAATTCCGAATAGCGGCTTCTGAGTAACGGGTTTCCTGAATATTTGGGTCTTCCTAGTAGTGGGGTTTCTGATAGGTAACCCCCCCCCCCCCCCCCCCCCCGGGGGAAAATCCCGACTTATTCAAGCTGTGCATGCGGTGTTTAGTCACTGTCCTTTGCGAACGTCCACAATGCAAATATTACCACATGAAAGTCTGTGAAAGTGCTTCCAAATAGTCAACTATGTAATGCTACTGGCGCAAATAACCTGAGAAGGCGCCATTCAACACAAAAAGGAAAGGAAAGGACTAGAGCAGCAGGAGGTCTGGTAAGGTCCGAACTTGCCGGTATAGTTAGTGTCCGCGGGCAGCCCAATCCCCACCTCCAAGTGGTACCAGACGGATAGCGCAGGCTTACCGTTGGTGTTCCAGCACGGTTTAATGCTTTCGATTAATTGCCTATTCGTGGACATACTCAAAAATGGTTCGGTGTTGGTGGACAGGTGTAATCGCCATACTCCGGGTTGGTTGGCAACTTGACAAATGCTGTACACTTTCCTTTATATCCTTTAAGGTTTAGGCTCGTGATTATGCCATTAAATAACTTATATGCCTTCTGAACATACGAGCATTAAGGCGAAGAAACCACCATTTCAACGGCCAGTGTGTTCCAGACTGTATAATCCTGCTGCCTTGTAGACTCACCTGTTTGCAGGAAAGGCTTGGGGAGACAACCCTGAGGATAAATCCGTATTGGAGTCCCGTAAGGCGACTGACTGCTCTACTCAGCACTACCAGTTCGGCAACTCTGCGACCGCTGCTGGGCACCAAACTGTAATCGTTTTCTTTTCTCGCGACGTTCCTTTTGATTTGTCTTCAGCGTGGAGAGGGATTCATGTGTATGGGCAACATACGGATCTCCATAGCAATTGCCATGGCTTAAAGCCCTGGAGAGGCACCTAACCTAGCTTAACAATTAAGTGACCAGGGGGCGGGGTTCTAGGGACCCCAAAATCTTGTTTTCGCGTGGCCGCTTTACGCGTGGGATGTTTTTGAGCCAAAATTTTTTGTAATTGTCAAATTTTAGAATGCGGCTTCTTTTCATTACCAAAATAATTAAATCGGCCAAGCCGTTATGAGTTTAATTAGTGGGGGTCCCATGGAAAACCCCCCCCCCCTTGGGCCCACCACTAACGGAAGTCATTCCAGAAATTTTTAAAAATAAGGAAATAAGGAAACCAAGAACCAAAGCAAATTTTTTTTTGCTGATAAAGTTCACAAACATTTTACAGGAAGTTAATTATTAGTACATTAAAAAATTTTAACCCTTTATGTGCTGAAAAACAAACAATTTCATCATGGATGTTGCCAAACCGGTACTGTACAAATCTATGGGAAATGACTGTATTTTGCACCCACCCGTAAAAAATACAGGATTCCAGAAAAATGCTAGTTTTGTGTACATATATGTAATTTGGGTCTTTAGAATAGATATAAACATAAAATAAGTTTTCAAAATGTTTGTGTAAGCGCCAAGGCTCATTGAAAATTTTCCGTATTTTTTCCCAATTTTCGTGTGTTTTGACTTGAAAACAATGTTTTGCCCCTAATTTGCGGTCCAAATAAAAATTCCATTTTGTTTGCTGATTTGGGGTTGTCTTAGGCCCCTTCACATGTGGTATAAATTCGTGCAAAATTCCTACGGGAGAAAGGTTTCCTTAGGGGGGGGTCCCCTGGAACCCTCCCCCACCCCTTGGGCCACCAACGGGAGTGATGAAACCCCTGCCGTCAATAAGTGTTTTAAACATGTGACTCAATGTGTGCGCTTTATCCCATTAGTGCTTGCGACTGACGGAGGCCATTGGATGAGTGATGATGATCTGCCTATAGCAGTTCCTAGCGACTCGAGCATTGGATATGGCCGGGAGATAGTATGCGTGAACAACAGGGAAAGATGGGTAACAGGCGTGGATACGGTTGTGTTCAACATAGAGTAGATACAGGTGGTGCGCGCGGCCTATCTACCTAACCAGTTCACTCGCCTGGTGTGGCTCCGAAACGGGTGTTTCCATAACGTGACCGCCCTTTTCTGACATACTTCCTTAACGGAATAAACCACAAGGTTTATGTTGGGTTTATTCCTGTAAGGTTTCCGAATCAATAGGTGTCAGAAAAGTTAGTCAGAAAAAGTGTCACCTTATGGAAACAACCTCCTATAACGATACCGTTTTGTGTGTCTTGAAATGCAAGTACAACACGTACACCTGTCTACCATTGTTTAATGATGTGAATTGAATTACGTAAAACGTATGTAGTTACATGAGTATTTCCCGCAAGCCATGTTGCTGAAAGCGCCAATTCAATATATTTCAAACCAACCAACCAACCAATAGCAGGCCAGTGTTCTGAGATCGCACAGCGTTGGATGAGGGAACGCAGAAAGTAACGGCCTACCGTTCCAGGCAGGTTGGTGCACACAGGAAACAGTATGATTTACAGGTGACTATCTTGGGAATCCATTACAGGAGCGTAAATAAATTTTTTAAAAGTTATAGACCTCTGAAGGAAACCGTTTCTATGATTTCCACGGGTATACCCTCCTATCTCATACCCTCGTTATAGTGTTCATAAAGAAGTACACACGGGGGGGGGGAAAAACGGTTTGTGCTGTGCAAATTTTCGACATGGTGTCTTTCAATCAGGCTTTATTGCTTGAAATACTACCACCTGAAACTGATTAAAATCAACACAATAAGAATGCGCAAGTATGCCTGAGGGCGTTAGGCGCCGTGCAGTAAACGCGGAGCGAGTTTCAAGGTGGGTCCAGTTTCCAGGTGGTCAATGTAAATGGGACAGGCATTTTCAGTTTGTCTTTAATTAAAATTGCGCGTCTTTTCCCTCTCAGACTCCAGCCAAAGGTCGCTCGCTGGGCCATGGCCTATTATTTTTAACGGTGCCATCAGGAAATCGTTCACCAATTATTTCTCTTCATGAGATAGTAGCTGGACATGTGCATACACCATCAGTACTTAGATTATATTATTATTGTAATCATCTTAATAAATGATATTAAATTATTTGTACAGTGGGGGCTATTGCAATAGACGTAATTAGCGCCTCACATTTAAAATCGAATTTTGGCTTTAAAGCTCATACCAAATGGAGATTAAGTATGTACTAGATGATAGAAGAATTTAAAGGTGCAACGGAGATTTCTGAGGCACCCAAATATTGTGTCATAATAGTAATCTTCATTATAGATTAGACACTCAATTAGCCTTCTTACCTTGCAATTTGGCACAGAAATGTCTTAAAAGAGAGAAAACGGGTGATCTTTGAATTGCTTATTATTTAATATAAAAAACATAGGCTGTGATTTCGATTTGCTCCTATACGAAATTAGAAATTCCAAACAATTTTTGTACAAAGAACCATTCCTCAGCTTAATGCCTTTCAGATGGGGAGTTTTTCAATAGAAAGAAAGCTGTACATCAGGGCATTTTTTTTTTTTTTTTTTTTTTTTTTTTTAATGGACACCTGATATGTTGAAATCTCTTCGTTGCCCATTTAAAAATATATTGGTTTTACGTTTCAAATCTACTCCTGGAAGTAAAAAAAAAAAATAGTGAAAATCCCAGGCCCTTTCACAGCCAGCAGTGAGCCTGCTCTGAGTAAAAATCGGCGATTTGGAGCATTGTGCGTAATCATAGGAGGTACACGGATGACAGTCAGACATCAATAGGCAGCCATGTTGATGGACAAGATAGACGCTTTCCAGTACTAGTAACAATACTCCACCTGTCAATTATCTCTGTGCAATCGCTAACATGGATCGATTGACAACTGAATGTATTGTAGTCATGGAATTTAGGAAGCTTGTCCACCAACATGTCTGGGTGCCTGACGTCTATTGAATACGGTCTCTACAACTGAAATGCTCAACTTTATTCAACAGAATAAGATGCGTTCCCCATTTTACCTGTACTTTTAATCGAATTATGTGAAGGATTCAAACCAGATTCAAGTGAATAGAGTGTCGTAAAGTCTGAGAGACGCTATCGATTCCTTTGTTTTGTTGTTCAATCAAAGAACGGATAGTGTCTGACCATCGAGGCGGGGTTAAGAGGAGGATTAGGCCACGTAAATAATTGTAGTTTGTTAGAAGTGACCAAAACTAGAGAACTTGGACAAATGAATGGAAACAAGCTGGTCAAATATTATTCACAGGAACAACGAATAAATAAAACGGATCAGATTTTCCTAATATTCCTTAGTGCCCGTAAAGAACTTTAGTGAGTAATTAATTGATTGTATCATTTTCTTTTGATGAATGCTTCAGAGTTTGCTCAAGTTTTGGTGATTTGATTTTAATATTATTTACCTGCAATATATTCCTCATGAGAAAAGGGCCATTTTTTTAATTATGGGTCTTAATCTGATCCGATATCGTGACATCGCATTTCTATGTATTTATTGGGTAAGCATCAACCGCTCCGAACAAATGAATCGTCGACCGCCCCAAACTTTTAAGACCGACAGGAAAAAAATCCTACTAAAATGGTCACTACTTCTGATGCGCTCATCATTGTCGTGGTTGCATTACTGTAGACGCAATACTTAATCCAAAGACATGTCGTTAGAGCAAGAGACCCTCATAACATGACTACATTACATTCACATGTAGTGCATTCTACAAATGTTTTAAATTGGATGACCCGGTAACGATTTTTCGATTTTTCATACGATGTTTTCTTTCCTCTCTATCACATGGAAGCACGACTAGCACTCATAATTATATCATAATTTATGATCACCATGTTTTTGATCCATCGGCCTATCGTTTGGCTAGTAGAAGCATTGGTTCCATAGACAAGTGTGTGTGGATTAAATGTGTTCGACGACATTTGGCGGCATTTTTGTGTCATAACATAAAAAGGAAATATCCTGAATGAAATTCCCAGTGGGGCAATGACTAAAGAAATATGACTTAAATTTGATTGAGTAAAGTTGGGGGACGATGTTTGTCCCTGTCACCCACCATGGAAGTTTTGTCGTGCCAAGGTATTCTATTTTTTCCAGAAATAAAAATTGTTCCCCCCTAGATTGCCACGTACATTTCGTCCCAAATTCTTCCCCAAATGTTAACATTGGTTCCAATCATCTGAGCACAAATTCTTCCCAAATGACCAGGAAAGACAAAACCTAGTCCCCCACATCATGACGATACGGACGAATGACATTCTTGTGGCCAACGAAGATTTATATAAGATAATCTCCACGCATGAAGCGACTCGTATTGCATTGGGGTCTATTAGCGTTTAGGGCTGCAGATGAAATTTCCGAGATCACTGAACCGTAAAAAGTAGTACATGTTTGCGTTTTTTTTGATAGACATCAGGTCAGACGAGTCCAAAAGGCCATCACCAGTGTATTTTTACAAAAATTTACAACTTGTATTTTTTTAAAAATAGCACAATTTGCATAAAATTTGCATAAATTTTTGTGTCTGAATGATGCTTTCCTAAAAAAAAACCTTATAACTCGAGAGTATATCACATCACTATGCGGGTTTTTGCATTTGGTAGAGGACATTTTTTACATTTGATATTTAGTAACTAAAATATAATATCTATATTACCAGAACATGACATTTTTCTGTTTTTTTTTTTTAAATTTTGGGTTTATTTATTGATTTTTAAAAATGACTTAATATTTTCAAACCATTTACTGCTTTATTACAACCATTTAGCAAATATTGAACAACTATTACATTGTACAATTCTGGGTTTATCCACCAACCAAAGTTGGTTACTCTAGCATTCAGAAATGTTTAAATATATGAATGAATGTACAAGACGTCATGAGACGCATTCAGTACCGCACAGCTCGTGTCCGCATTGTCTGCATTGCACTCTACTGCACACATTGTTATAAGTGAGCGTGTATCACATGGCGTAATTGGTGGCCTACGAAGACACTACAAAACATTGCTTTTTTTTTAGAATTTTAAAAAGTCCAGTACTTCTCTGGTGAAATTTACAATATTTGACACAGAACACTTAAACAATAAGGTGAGTTTGCATAAAATTATTTAATTCACAACCTGTATCTGTGTACATAATTGTGAAGCGCGCGTTCGTCGGTCTCCCACATATTGTAATTTGGTAAAAAAATAAATTTGTAGCACGAACGTCCGGATTTGAAACCTTAATATTCCTTAGAAGATAATAAATCTAACCCTTGCATTATCAATAGATGTCAATGCCATCAATTTTCAATGCATCCTTCTTACTTTCCTTTATCATTTCCCTTTTCTTTTATTATTCGTCTTTCTTTATAATTATTTGTTGTGTTTATGTAAAATGTTCTTCTTCATCCTCCGATCTTGTTTATTGTATCTTTTTTCTCTCTCCTCTTTCAGGGACGTAAGGCCCTGGTGGGGTCTCAAAACTTTTTCCCGGTGTTTAAATTTTGGCCCGGCGCAAATACAAGCTTTCAATTCCAATTTGTTCGCCGACGCCTTCGTGAAGGGGCAAGAACTCTGTGGTAGACACTGAAGATCCCAGGCCAATGTTTCAACATCATGTGCATTCAACTTACCTCCCTTCATTCCTTCCTTTTTCCTGTCCTCCCTTTATTCCTTCCTTTTCCGGTCGCTTGAGCACACCTTCTCTGTCAGACCCGTTTGTGGGGAGGGCAATGTGCCCCCTTCCACCTGCCTGTTACGCTAAGACCGCGTTCCTGTGTCCTCTCCCCCTCCCCGCTCTCACGCTCCTCGTTGCTCCCCTCTTATCTAGTCTTGACGATACATCATTCCTGTTTTCACAATGGGAGGTTTTTCGTCATTCGTGAATAAGAAAATCAATCTCTATTGCATGGCGATCTTTCGTTACAACTTATAGGAGGAAAAACTTTAATATAGTTGTCAATAATAAAACACTACAAAGCTTTATCTGTTTTTGAAATATAGTGGTTTCATTATAATACATATTGTTACCTACAAAATAAAAATACGCTTGTCATTTCTGCCATTATTGGTAGGCCATGATACGTTCGTGATTTAACGATCTTTTCGTGCTGCAGCGCTGGGGATCACTTACCTTCACTAAAAATTTCAAAATATATGTAAAGCAGGAAAAGCGTATCCCCAAATGAACAAGTGCACATTATTAGAAAACCCCTAAAGGCCCCCCCCCCAAATCAAACACCCCTCCGCCCGGAACACTCAATTTATCCCAGACTGTCAGTGCCCAATATGTACACGTAAACTCAAGCCACCAATAGATATTGAATATTCAAAATCAATCGAACACACTTCAGATCTCTTCTCAACAGGGTATGCAGGTCAATTGTTACTGCCTACACTGTTGAAAAGATTTTAAGAAGATCAGGTGTTTGACTTCGCCGCTATTGAGCTCTAGTATCTTTACTACTTAAAGGGCAACATACTCACCTCGCTCATGATTTTAAAAATGTAGGTCGGTGAATCCTTGCCTTTCTTGGTAAAATTGAATAGAAATAGGTGTTAAAGACAATAATTGCCAGATTAGTTATGCACCAATTAGGTCAGTCCTGGCCATGGCTTTTCTTCATGAATTGGTCCACTTTAATGTTCTGTTCGAAAAAAAAAATTATTAATCATATGGTCAAAGTTAATTGAACACACAGTAGAATCTCAAGATTTCTTTTATCGCGAACGAGGAAAGAATTGCCAATGCGGCAGAACATAACATTCGAAGTCTATTCGACTGCGTGCACACATTAACAATAGACAAGATGTAAAAGAATGTAAGTGGTTGGGGCCCGGCCGATTATTGATATCCATTAGCTCCATGTTCGCTGGAGCATGTTGAGGTTATGGTATATCCATTGGTCAATGATATTCTGGTAAATAAAATTGGTTGACATTTTATTCATTTTATAAATAATGTGCACTCTTTTCATGTGGGGGACACAGCTTTTCTTGGTTAAATAATATTGTTTTAAATTTAGTGAAGGAAATAAGTATCCCAGCGCTGGAGCACGAAAATTAAATAAAAAGGCCCACAAATTGTATATGTACCCATGGCCTATGGGGAGAGTAATCGATGTTAGATAATCTACATAGAAGCGGAAAAAATTATATCGCAGAAAGTTTCAGGTTCTGTAACAATTCTATCATATAATGATGTGTCATATCCAGTTAACTATTCATTCTAAATAAAACAGAAGTTATAGGCCAGGGAAATTAGCCAAAAAGTCAGGCTTCAAGTAACCTACTACAAATTGTCCAAATTGTCGTTAACTCCAGAATGTTGCACTAAACTACTTTAAAGAGGGCAATTCTTTGTATAATAGATTAATTGTCATCATGTTTGGTGAAAAAGTTAATTTCCACATACAATTTACATGGAAAAATCTGTCCCTTGCTTTAAGATGTTGATTTCCCTAATTTATAGGCCCGAATGTTAAAGCTTGGCAAATTACATAGAGGTATGAAAAAAAAACAGGGCCTTAAAGGGATTTGCGTGATCCACAACCACGTTCCCCCGACTTAACAAAAAGTTGAGATTATATCATCTAAACCGTCAGCTTTAGCTTAGTAATTCACGTGTAATCTTACGTGCAAACTTTGGCGTTCCTGTGAAAGAATTCGCATTTGTATTTTACCGAAATTACAGCACAGCGTCTAGGGACATGGGGAACAAGCAATTGCTCATATACACCGCAAGTCGGGATCAACTAAATTTTGGGAATAAGTTTTCTCAAGAATATTAGGAACAATGAATAAATGGAAGGTGCTGGAATATCAAACGCGCCTTTAAATTAATCAAAGTCAAAGGATTAAAGCAGGAAGACACCTTACTGGTCTTGGAAAATGCTTCATTGTTAAAACGAACCTGATGAGAAGTGTTAGCTTGTTCGTCCAAGTAAAGATCCCGCACAGATATGACATGGATATTTTACCCTTCATTTTGTATTTTCTTTTCAGTAATTCATTAAAAATGTCATCTAAAAGTAAAAATAAAAACAAAACCACACAACAGCAGCAAGACAAAACCAAAACAATTACCAAAACACAAGCATTGCATTTATAATTTGAGCTATATTCTATCTTGTTAAGTAAATGGCAAGGTTTCATACTGCAAAAATAACCATGAAGAGATAATAGAAGTCGAGACATGAAATAGCCAAGGGAAATAGAACCGATTTTCATAAAAAACAAAGCAAAAAGCCCTAGCGTTGCGTTTTGAAAAAACAATAAGTCAGTGATGTTGTTAGTGGGAAAATACATGTTGGGAAAAATGTAAGCTACGATATCACATGCATTTTGAGGGTACACTGTAAAAATCTTGTGATAACTATCGTGCATTGTTAAATTGTTCTTTGTATAGTTTTACCCTTTAAATTACGGTCAAGTCCCGGTTAAAACAATCTTCGCGCTTTATACTGATATCTAACATAAAGGTACAATTTGAAAGCAGAAAATGTAAATAAGAGGTAGTTGGTAATAATACACACCAAAGAGTATAGTATTTCATACCCTAAACGTTGTCATATTTCCAGTAATAATACGTGTTAATTAAGTATCCGGTTTTAATGTTAAAAATTGAACTATGAAAATATGTTGATGTCTAATATTGCCGTTATTCAAAAAATGCAAAAATCTTTTTTCTCTTTTATTTTTAATAAATGTAAATTTGGATAGAACTCGATTCCTAGTTGTTTTGTATATTTAATTATTTTTTCTTCATTTTGAAAAAAAACACAAAGATTTTCCATATTTTACCATTCAATATCGGTAAAGTTATATAGTTTGTAGTGGGTAATGTATGTGTTGTCAGGATAAATCTGTACAATTACCGTTACGTTTTTAGTAAGAATTAGTGTATAATAATGCTGATTTCTTTAAACTGTCGAAGTAAGAGTCAACTTTTAAATTGAGTCAGAATAGGGATGAAAATTTGATGATAAAATTACCATATTGGCTAGGTTATTCCAACACCCTCATTTGACTCTTTTTCATTATTTTTGTAAATTAAACATGCAATTTGTAGAGTAGGACTTTTAAACGCCAAAATCATGTTGGCTAAAGGTGGGCTACACGACCATGGGTTAATTATTTTTTCATATGATGCTTTCTCCCCCACATGGGTTAATCATATTTATTCAGTTTTTAAATTGGCTCCAAGTAGAACAGAATTATTGCTTCATGTAACCGCATTTCATACGTGAAAAAGGAAGGAAATTTCCTGGGAAATTTCCATGAATTGTCTTCCTATACCAAAATCTTAATTTGATGGTGGAGCAAAACTAAAGGGGGGAGTTTTCGATGTCAGGTACCCCAATTTAAGTTGAAAAGTCTTTTCACTGATGAATAAGTTCTCGTATGCTATTAAAATGGGTAAAGGCCCCCTTATATGTTTATATTCACTTTAAAAAGCGAGTTTGGGGATACTCTATCCCTACCGTTGTTTTTTTTTTTTTTTGCACTCACAAAAATCACGGAGCGGACCTGCCTGGTTATGGTGACATTTCTCCTAGATCTAACAAGAAACTAACGCTATCCCTTTTTTGCGGTTGGTGATCGTTCAGGTTGGTAGAAACCAAAAAGAAGCTACAAAGTACATGTTATTTTGAGTATTTCAATGTTATAATGTGCTGGACTATTCTCAACGATTAATAAATTTCAATCTTCTCTAAAAAATAATACAGTGATTATATTGAAGTCGAAAGCGTTTGAATAATAATAAAAGTAAATTAATATTTCATATTAGTAAAAAAGTATCGGATTAAATTGCACTGTGTTTATAGTGGATATGTGCCCTTAACAGAGGGTTAAAATAATTGAAATTTCACTCTCAAAGTGTGAAAATTACACTCCAAAAGATTAGTCATCAGGACCAGCTCACAAAAATTATTTGCAAAAAAATTTTTTATAATGATTATAATTGGATCAAATCTGATCAAAAATTTGATACAAAAGTTAAAGGGTGATTAATATCTTGATTGGGTGTGTTACAGGCTCAGAGACTGACAGATTGTCCGTAACAAATGACAATTTTGTTTTAACAGTTTGTACGGTCCTTTTCTAGTTTTCTCTTCACGCCGTTCTGTCAAGTCAGTGAACTCTTTATTAATTTGAAAACAATTTGAAGGAACTTGAAACAATATATTACTTATTATTTGAATTGATATTGGAATATGAAGCATAGCTCAAAAGTTAGTTAAAGCTTGGTGTCCCAGAACCCAATCGCTTCTCACAGACTCCGGTCATGGTTATATGCGATGGTGAGGACTAATAAATTCTATTACCTTTTTGATAAATAAAAAAAAATATAACCTACATTCATGAACTCCATACGGCATCACACGTGTTATTCCTGAAACATAAAAGTTAATGATTTGAATACACTTTATATATCCAAACTCTATAGAAATGTACCTTCTGCATCTTTCCGGTGTAGTATTGGTCTTTAATTATTTTTGTTGCCTCAATTAATGTTTCTCACTTTAGCATTGGACCTATATTGGTAAAACTCTACTGACGACTTCTATATCATACTGAACTCTTATTGAATGCTTATGAACTATAAATTTTGCTTCACCCAAATTCAATCTTGTTAAAACGAGACTTAACGAACCATTAAAACAAAGTTTTTGTTCTAATCATCATCGGAACATCGGGAACTTTTTCTCTGCAAACCCATTTTTCTTGATCTGAGTCGGGCCATTAGACTGATTTTTCATTTTTTCTTGTTTCGTTTTTGTCTGTTGTCTTGTTTTGGTTTGTTTAAATTTTATCCCGTGAAATCAGTTTTAGCGATTTTAAAAAGAAAACAAAAGCAAATGTCAACTGAGAAGCTTGCAATTTTCAGAGTACAGACTACTGTCATATATGATCATGTATTTATGTAGGTGGCAACTGATATGGCCTTTGTTACTGTACTTCCAACCCACACAATCATGTCATTTTTTGTATAATTGCTAATTGTTTACCTTAATTATGTGTATTTTAATGTTTTTTGGTTTATTATGGAAGTGATTCAATGACAAGAAATACATAGTCATCATATTCGCCTTCCCCTGTCGTTAAAACGTTTTCAGTACTCATTGAGAGCGCCTTACCATATTCCAAATTTAATTTACAAAATGAAAAGGAACGCGTACAACCCCACAAATCCTTTACATCGACTTATAGTCGTATTTTTTTTAATTCTCGTGACCGTTTTAGGGCGCCAAGTCTCTTGTTTTTTAATTAAATATCCAACCCATTTTTGTTTTCTAAATAGCTTCAACATCCACGTGCCCAAGATTGCAAAACACGCTAATGGTTCCTGGCCCATAATATCGGGCCAGAATCTCGCACGTGCATACTGTAAAGGGCGGCGTTTCTAATTTTAAAAAATGTTAAACTAATTATAAAGAAATTTTATATAGTGTTTACGGTCACCTCGACCAAGCCAAACCACCTCAAAACTACGGTATTCAAACTCCTGAATAACTAAGACCCATACACTGTGAGTTGATTACAATGTTAAAACAAAGTATTTATTTTCATTGTTTGTTTTAAAATCAACTCATTCAAACATCGATTTGGTATCAATAATCAAGATTTATCTATAATCAAGTTTTTAATTTGATGACTCACTAAACTTACCTACCTGGTGTGTGCCGCGACCGGCCTGCAGCAAGATTACAATTAGATGCCGAACTTGCAAAGAATCCTGGCAAATATTCCAGCGTGAAACTCCAATTTCCAATAGCGGGACGTGTCAACGGACGTCTTGTTCCCTTACTGAGAAAACCAGCTCCTAATGCTCCCGACGCTCGGAGTCGAACTAAATATAAGTTCAGTGCTGTAGCTTGTTTAGCCTTGGATAACCAAGGCCACGACACAATACGAAACCGAACACGGCTACACATCGGACGAAAACTGTTGGAGCTCAGACTACTATGACAATGTCCACTATATGTGAGATTAGTACTAGAACTGTGATTACTGTCACTGTCAACTTGGAACTCTGCTAATAACTTGGCGCACGATGTTAAGAAAAACACTCTATAACTTGGAAGTAAGATGTTGTTATACCCTGAACTCTCTTCTCCTCACAGGCTTTATATCACACTTCCTCTCAACAATCTAAAAGGATCTGTCTCTCTATAGTGTAGTCATGTACAAATATAGTCCCCATTACATCATAACTCTGGATTCAGCTCACTGTTTCCCATATTAGATGTTCATAGTCATCACCCACACACAGCACTGTGCCTGTAGATACAGTAGGGGGCGCCGCCCATCTATTTCATCCATAATTTTTCCCCTTGCCTTCTAATGAAATCACGAAGGTCCAGGTACATCCAGAAATTTCCACAGCGTTCTGAGCTCTTCTGGATCTTCTGGTTCTTCTATTTGCTTTACACACACAGTTATGCACACAACCCATGTATAGTTTTGTATTACATTTATTTAGACTAAATTTATATATTTTATTTGCTAATTTATTACTCAAAGTGAAATAAATCATGCTAAATTCGTGGGCTGTAACACTAGTATTTCATTTTTTCAGAAAATGTTGCATCATGGTGTTTTCTTAAATATGGGTCGGTCTTGAAATCAAAATACGTAAATACACCAGAAATTAAACAAAATTCAACCGGGAATTTCAAATGTAGAAACAAAATTGCGTGATAAAGCGGTTGACTTTCCATTTGTTTGAATGACAATAGCCGAGTGAAATCCGGCGAGTGACCCTCTACCTAGAATACATATATGTTTAATTGTGTAAAACTGAGACGCAGATATTTGACATAGCGTGAATATTAAATCTCGGTGCTGGATCTGATTTTTGCCTTCGTTGGTGCAAAACAATTACTTTGTTAAGTTTTAAATATCTATCCTAATTACGCTCAGTTGGGAAGATTTTATTGTACACGAAACGGAAATGGGTCATTTCGTTTGAAAACCCATTTTTTTAAGATAAAATATGCAAATAGAACTATTTTACGAATGATATATAATTATTATTTTTGGCATCATCTGATGAAACGGCACGGTTTGTTAGCTAACGGTTTCTGAAAACCCGAGTTCGTAAGCTTTTTGAATTGGATTAATTGGGCAATAATCTATCTCCCGGTAAACATTAATTTATTATGTAAATTTCCATGTTATGAGGCGTAACTTTTTAAATATTTGTGTAAAATCTTTGTAAAAGATGGTGAGAATCCTCAATATATACGGACTTAAATGAGGCCAAAAATCCAACCTGTACTCCAAATTACTTTTCGCTAACGAAGCGACGTTTCGGCTATCATCGCAGGCCCTAGTTGTAAGCCTTCCCCTGAATACTGGAAGAGTCATCCCAATGCGTTGATGAACCGAGCCCATCTGGCTCCTAAAAATAATCACATACTAATTGTCAATGAAAATACCAATCTCGGTTCGTATGTTCATACGAAGTGTGAGAAAAGGAACAAAAACTTTATCCTTCACTGTTTAGAAATTTCCGTAAATTAAGAAAACAGATTTTCTTAAATTTACGGAAAATCTGTTTTTAGAAACAATAAAATAAAAAACAAAAACATACAAAATGTTTATTTTAAACGGAAATATTAAAAAATTTTCTGCCGCAATATTTTCTCTCGGACTTTATTTTTCGTTCCGTAATTTAAATTACGGAAAATTCTGTTAAAATGACCACATTGTTTTGCCATAATAATGAGACAAATTTCTGTAAAAAGACTGTCAAAGTCCGTTAATGACAGAAAGAGAAAATCTGAAATTACCCTAAAAAAAGTCTGGAAATCTGTGCCAGAAATTTCCGTAAAATAGTACGGAAAAATTTTATAACAGTGTTTGTGTTAACGAAAAGTTGATTAAGTTGGGATTTTGAAATAGGACCTCACCTCCGTGAATGAAAGCATGGTGTTATTATAAACCAGATGAAAGAAACAGATAATTGTTAATATTTATACTCCTGAGAGGCAATTAAATCCCGAAAAGTGCATGCCCAATACAAATACATTGAATGGCAAGAAAAGAAATTCATGATAAAACTCACTGGAAATGCATTAGCCTATACCAGGAAAGAGTGCAAATACCAATAACTCTTCTTCAACACCTCACTAAGCAAATTTCCTGCAGCCCTAGGAGTCCGAGTGGTTTAAAAGAAAACATTATGGATACGCCTCAAAGACTGCAGAGACCAAGCTATATCATATGGCTTTGTCGTCGAAACAAATCAGTCAGTACATGAGTGTCAAACGGCCAATCGCCTTTGGCGAAATGAGTTTTTTGCATATTATAGATCTGAAGGATAAGTTTTTTGTTCCTTTTTTACACGTCTCGTATGAAATCACGAAACCGTAGATTGTGTATTTTTCATTGAACTATCCTGTGTGGTATTATTTTTATGGAGGCAGAGTTGGTCGGTCTCATCAACGCATTGGAGAATGGAACTCTTCCCAGGTATTCAGGGGAATGTACAACGCTAATAGACCCCAATGCAATACGACGTCGCTTCATGCGTGGAGATTATCTTATATAAATCTTCGTTGGCCCACAAGGCTGTCTATTCTTCCGTTATTCGTCCCTGAGGTGGGGGAATATGTTTTGTCTTTCTGGTCATTTGGAGAAGAATTTGATGCTTAGATGATTGGAACCAATGTTAACATTTGGGGAAGATTTGGGACGAAATGTACGTGGCAAGGAGGGGAACAATTTTTATTTTCTGGAAAAATAGATACACTTGTCCACGACAAAAATTCCATGGTGGGTGACCAGATGGACAACCTCGTCCCCCCAACTTTACTCAATCAAAATTAAGTTCATATTTTCTTTGAGTCATTACCCCACTGGAATTTAAGGCTCCTTCCTTTTTATGTTATGAACAAAAATGCCGCCAAATGTCGTCGAACCACATTAATCCACACACACTGTCCTATGGACCAATGCTTCTACTATCCAAACGATAGGGCCGATTGACTCAAACATTGTGATCATAAGATTATGATCATATGATGTGCTAGTCGTGCTTCCATGTGATAGAGAAAACATCGTATGAAAAATCGAATCGTGACCGGGTCATCAACTTTAAAACATTTGTAGAATTCAATAACATGTGAATGTAATGTAGTCATGTATGTGGGTCTCTTGCTCTACGACATGTCTGGCTATAGTATTGCGTCTAAATGTAATGCAACCACGACAATGATGAGCGCATCAGCAAGTGACCATTTTTATAGTAGGATTTTTTATTCCTGCCGGTTCATTAAAAGTTTTTGGGGCGTGTCGACGATTCCATTTGTTCTGAGAGGTTGTATGCTTTACCCAATCAATACAATAGAAATTCGATGTCACGATACCAGATCAGATTAAGACCATAATTAAAAAATGTCCCTTTTCTCATGAGGAATATATTGCAAGGTAAATAATTTAAAAAAAATCCAATCACCAAACTTGAGCAAACTCTGAAGCATTCAACATAAGATAAGAAAATGGTACGAATAATTATTACTCACTAAAGTTCTTTACGGCACTAAGGAATATTTCTGATACGTTTTCATTTATTCGTTGTTCCAGAAATAATATTTTACAGCTTGTTCCATTCATTTGTCCAAGTACTCTAAAGTTTTGGTCACTTATAACAAACTACAATATTTACGTGGCCTAATCCTCCTCTTAACCCAGCCTCGATGTTCATGACACTTTATCCGTTCTTTGATTGACACAAACAAAGGAATCGATAGCGTCTCTCAGACTTTACGACAATCTATTCACTCGAATCTGGTATGAATCCTTCACATAATTCGATTAAAAAAGTACATGTAAAATGGGTGAAAGCATCTTATTCTGTTGAATAAAGTTGAGCATTTCAGTTGTATAGACCGTATTCAATATGACGTCAGCCACCAGACATGTTGGTGGACAAGATGCATACATTCCAGGACTACAATACATTCAGCTGTCAATCGATCCATTTTTAGCGATTGCAAAGGGATCATTGACAGGTGGATGTATTGTACTAGTAATGGAATGCGTATATATTGTCCATCAACATGGCTGGCTATTGAATGTTCGGCTGTTCCGGTGTACCTCCTATGACATCACGCACAATGCGCCCAAATCGCCGATTTTACTCAGAGCAGGCCTCACTGGCTGCTGGGGAAAAAAAGGGCCTGGGATTTTCACAATTTTTTTTTACTTCAGGAATAGCATTTGAAAACGTAAAGCAATAATTTGATTCTGGAATATTTCTCTATCATCTAGTTACATATTAAATCTTCCACTTTGAGCCAAAAAAAAAAAAAAAAATTTCGATTTTAATGTGAGCGCTAATTAAGTGTATTGCCAAGGCCCATCACTGTACAAATAATTTAATATAATTATAAGATGATGGACAATAATATTAAATCTACAGTACTGATAGGTGTATGCACTGTCCAGCTACTATCTCAATGAAGAGAAATAATTGTGACGATTTCCTGATGGCACCGTAACAATAATAGGCAATGGCCCAGCGAGCGACCTTTGGCTGGAGTATGAGAGGGAAGAGACGCGCAATTTTAAGTAAAAGAAAACTAAAAATGCCTGTTCATTTACATTGACCCACCTGGAAACTGACCCACCTGGAAACGCTCGCGTTTCACGAACGCGCCTAACGCCGCTCAGCATACTGCCGCATTCTTATTTGATTTTAATCAGTTCAGTGTGTAGTATTTCAGCAATAAAGCCCGATGAAGGACACGCCACCCAGTGTCGAAAATTGCACAGCAAAAACCGTTTTCCAGTTGTGTACGTCTTTATGAAAGCACTATTAGTATGGGACAGCTTGTGTCATTTGTTGGCTTTTTTTGCTACAATTGGGAATTTTGCGGTCTTAAAATGTAGTAATGGTCCCAGGAATACCAAATCAATTGTTACCATTTTTTATCCCTTCCGTTTGGCGCCATCTTGATTTTTCAAAATGCCGCCCATTTCAACAATTTTGCTTCTATATCTGGACTTTGAGCAACATAGACGGTTCAAATTGGTTGGCAATACCAATGTTTAAGATGTCAGGAACACAAATTCACATTCAGAAAGTTGCCCAAATTGTTTCCTTCAGGCGGACATCTTGATTTTCAAATGGGCCGCAATTGTAACATATTTTGATCTACTTGGACTTCTGAGCAACATAGAAGGCTTAAGTTGGCGGCAATACCCGTGGTTGTTATGTCAAGGAACACAAATATGACATCCAAAAAAGTCACAAGATGTTCCTTCCGGCGGCCATCTTGAAATTTCAACATGGCCGCCATTTTTAATATATACTCACCCAATATCTGGACTTCTGGCAACATAAAAGGCTCCATTTGCTGGCAGTACCCACTATTGTGATGATATTGATGTTGTGGCAGAGGTCACCATGAAAGACAAAGGCTAAGGGACCATCCCCAACAAGAAAAGGGTGCTGGAGATCTGGGCTCACCGCTACTATTAGTAATTGCAAGCTGCAAAGTTTGAGGGCACCCCGGGTTAAAACCCCGGATTTGAAGTCTGTGCTTCCTGAGTCAACATTGGTCTCTACCAATTCGGATGATGGGTTGGTCCTAAAGCCTAATGGAAGTCCCAACCCGGATATTAACAAAAGATGCATGGAGAACTGTGTAAACGTAATGCTGCTTCATCATCAGCCACATTTAACGTCCAGACATTATTAACAAACAGCCAAGAAAGAAGAACTATACATGAAGCACAAATGTATGATATTGATATATTGCACACCCATTGTTTGTACAGCGAATATCTACTACAAGAGAATATCCATGTCTATGGGCCTATTATTCACAGCCTCCGCATGGAAGATAAGAAAAAGTGTTACAGGGAGGTGTGGGGCTTTCTTTTATCACGAAAAGGCTTCTCCCCCCCAAAAAAGTCACGTACCAGCCTTGTCCAACTGTATGAGCGCATCCTGAGCTTCACTAATGGTATCCTGAAACAACAGTCATTTGCTGCTACCATTTTCAATGCACCGGTGCAGTTCCAGCCCATAATCGTCTGCATTCGGAATTGCGGTGCTAGATTGGGCCTGGGGATGCCACTGTTCGCGGTGCAGAGGCGGGTCCTCCAGCAGAGGTAGGGGTGTGTGTGTGTGAGGGAATTCGGGAAACAGTTTAGCCTTGTTGCCACTGGCAACAAAATCCAACATCAAGCAAGTAGACTGTGAATACCGTTGCCCAAATGGAGAACTTGTACAGCTGAACTACATTCTGGTCGGAGGTGGTGGATTAACAACATGAAGAACTCAAAGAGCCTACAGCACTTTTGAAGCTGTAAGTCGGATCATAGCTAGAACTGTCTCTTGCAGGAGCAGGAGACGTTAGTGTCAGAGTAAAACACCTCTAGAGATCCCATGAAAACAATTGACTGGATAAAGGTAGTGGGAAGATACAAAGCTCTGCGAGCGCTCTGTAGCGAGTACCAAACAAATAAACAGTTGAACCTACAGTGATGAGCTCGCAAGATTAGAACCCCAAGCCAGTATATGAAAGCCGTCACTATTCAACAACAAAGAAAGTGAACTGGAGATGCTACCTAGAAGAAAGAAGATGACTACTGCCTTTGCCGGATTGCCTCAAATGACAAATTCATCAAAACCAGAGAAAACTGAAGTCTGCAGCCAAGAAGCACCATACTAAATCCCCAGAAGCTCCAAGCAGAACTGATGCCGCTTAGGCTGAACTTGTAATGATGCTTACACCGTGGGGCTTGAGGAGCATGTTAAGTCAAGCTGAAGTACTCGACATTCTACATCTCAAATACCAGCATGCTGCGCCTGGGATGGCACTGAGGGAGCTGACTGAAAGAAAGCTACCCACCTATAAGAATCAAATGTGAAACAACTGAAGAGCGCCTTGGACACTGGTTCAGCACCTTTAGTTCTCTACTTAGCAAACCAGTCAGAATAACACTAACCTTATGACCTTTCTTCAATTACAAGCTAGCAGATACCCTTCCTATCAAGACTGGACCTTTCACTATAGAGGAGCTTCTAATCTGCATGAAAAAACTGAAACAACACCAGACGCATGGTTCCGACAACATTCCTGCCGTAATCTGAAAGAATCCATTTTATGATCAACTGTTGGAATTTTAATGACACGTACATGGGAAACTAACCAGCTGCCTATTATATTAACATCTGTTCATCACTCCTCTACCAAAGAAGGTGACTTCCAACAACCCCCCCCCCCCAACTACGAGGAATCACACGTGTCACCATGGTTTATAAGATCTACAACTCATGCTGCTCAACAGAATAGTTTCTCACATAGATCCCATGGTCAGACGAAACCAGAATGGTTTTCGTACTTTAGGTAGATCAACACTAACCATATATTACTTGCCCTCAGAGGATCATAGAGTGAAAATTTCCAAGAGAAAACTCAATTGGGTTGTAGACTTTTCCAAGGCTTTTGACAGTGTCAACAGAGATGTATTGATGCATATTCTTCCCAACTATGGGTCCATTGAAATCATGTATGATAACCCAGTCTAGCTTTGTGCAGACCATGGAATGGCGCACACAAAAGAGTTCCTAACCACTACTGGAGTCCTCCAAGGAGATACTCTTGCTCCCTATCCTTTTGTAATCATGGTTGCTTACTCCTCAGACAGTTTTAATATCATGAACGACAAGGGACTCACCGTCAAAGCCAAGCGTTCTAGACGTCACCAAAGTCAGCATCTCAAGACCTTGACTATGAAGATGATCTAGCTCTAACAGCCGATCTGATATGTGGTGCAACAAGATCTACTAACATTACTTGAGAATGCTGCAGCAGACAAAGTCGGCCTACATCTAGTCAGCCAAGAAGAAGGACAGACTATATGGACCATACCCATATATGACGGTACCCACCTCAAAGAGGTCAAGGACTTCAAGTACCTATGTGCAGGTCCATATGCCGACAGCAAGAAAAGACTTCCTGTCGCAAAAGACAAGCTTGGAATGCCTGCAATAAACTACACCAACTATGGCAATCTGGTATCTTCAAATTCAACTGAAGTTCTTTAGAGCTGTGTAGAGAGGATCCTGTTATATGGATCTGACACCTGGCCCATGAAGAAAGAGCTCTACAGGATAAACTGGATGGCACCTACACCAGGCTTCTATGCGAGTACAAACAAATCTGGCGTGAGCATCTGACAAAGCACAGTAATATGGAGATATCCCTCCCATCTCATCTTCTGTTGCCAAGTAGGAGCACAAGTTGCCGGTCACTGTTATTGTGCGATTAATCAAGTAGTCTCGACATCACAGTTGGAAGGTTACAATAACCAAACAGGGTGTCGTCGCCCTTTAACTACATGGTGTGATAGTCGAGACATGCCAGCAGGATTCCATATGACATCCCAACGAGACAGGACATTGGCCGCAACAGGTGAACAGCATCTCGGCTGCGGCCGCTAGATAGATAGTTGTGGATATTGGTTTCAATACTTGACACTGAACATTAGGACAGCAATAGCATTGAAACCTAAGGCAAACGTATTAAAACCCCCAAGCTATGGTTTCCGGATTCCATGATTTCAATGGTTCTGGTGCATAGGATGTATATCTGATTAGGAAGGAGAATTTGAGCTATTTTACTCATAAGGCCAGATATCGGGCGAAAGTATATGTAAAAAAAATAGTGGCCATTTTGAAAGTAAAGATGACTTAAGAAGGAAACAATCTGCGACACCCTGGATGTAATATATTTTTCCTTAACATAATAAACACCCGGGGGGGGGGGGGTTCTCAAAGGTTTGTTGGGTACCCATGCCGTGCCAAGGGGTTCTGAGAGTGACCCTAACGGGACCAATTTTCAGTGGAAATTACCCAAAAAGGGACCAAGGTGTATTCAGTAAAATATACCCGTGTTCGGTGAAAATATACCCTAACGGGACCAATTTGCGGTAAAAATTACCCTAGCGGGCACCTGCTTTCCATACGTGAATAAAAAATATACCTTTTAAAGAACCAATCTATGAGAAAAATAACTTTTGTACTACTGTAAGAAAATTTACACAATGCAGGGTTATTTTAATGACATGTCTAAAGTTATTTTTCCCATTGTTTTTCAATGAGCAGTCACAATCTACCAGAAATTGATACCCCTAGCAGGACTATAACTTGATATGTGAATTTGTCCCCCTAGCGGTAGTCCCGCATTTGTAGCTAATCCCTCTTTTTTTGGAACGAGCATGGGTACGACCAAAACCAAGAACCCCCCCCCCCCGAGAATAAAATGAGTATTGCCACTAAATGGAGCCTTCTAGATTGCCCAGAAGTCAAGATATGAGCGAAAGTATACGTTAAAAATGGCAGCATTTTGAAATTCAAGATGGCCCCCACAAGGAAACAACTGGCAACTTTTTGGATGTGATATGGGTTCCTTACATCACAAACAGGGTAGGTCATCATGGAGCTTGCCATGTTGATCCGAAGTCCGATATTGGGGCGAAGTATGGCGGCATTTGAAATTCAAGATGGCAGCCTGAAAGAAACAATCTGTGATCTTTTTTGAGTAATTTTGCATTCACTGAACAGCAAAACATCGGGTTTGCCACCAGCTTGAGCCTTATATGTTGATCGGAAGTGCAGATAGAGTTGCAATAATATGTTTGAATGGCGGCCATTTTGAAATCATGGTGACTTCTGAAGGAAACTATCTGCGATTTTCTGTGATATGAAGGTGTTCATGACATCATAACATTGGTATGCCCACAAATTTGAGCCTTCTGTGTGCGCAGGGGAAGGGGGGGTTTTTCCCCCAGGGGGCATATAGGGCAAAATATGTTGAAAATCGGCACGCCATTTTGAAAATCAAGATGGCCGCCAAACGGAAAGGGATAAAAAAATGGTAACCAAATTTGATGTGGATTCATAGGACCATTTCTACATTTAAGACCCAAAATCAATTGTAGCAAAAAAGCCAACAACTCTCAAACCATCAACACACCGCCCAATACTATATAACTGAGGGTATGAGATATGAGGGTATACGTGAAACTCAGAGAAACGGTTGCCTTCCAGAGGTCTATACTTTTAAAATTTATTTCACGCTCTAATGTCAATGGGATTCCAAGATAGTCACCTGTAATAATCCTGTTTATGTGAGGAACCATGCTGGAACGGTACTCGTTACTACGGATGTTTCACGCTTGTGCGATCATCAGAAACAACTGGTATGATTGTGGTTGGTTGGTTGAATAATTTGATGGCGCTTTCAGCAACAATGGCTATGCGGAAATGTACTATGTAGAGACAATACAGTTAAACGTATTCACTTCACATGACAGTAAACAATGGTAGACAGGTGTTACGTTGTACTTGCATTTCAAACACAAAAACGGTATCGTTTCGGAGGGGTGTTTCCATAAGGTGACAACCTTTTCTGACATACTTTACTGACACCCTATTATTTCGGACACCTTACGGAATAAACACATAAACCGTGGGTTATTCCGTTAAGGTCCGTAAGGTTTCCGAATTCATAGGGTGTCAGAAACGTATGTCAGAAAAGGGTCGTAACATTATGGAAACACCGTTCGGAGCCACACCAGGCTGAGTGAACTGGTTATGGTAGATAGGCGCGCACCACAAATTACCTGTACTACGTCTATGTGAACACAACCTATCCAAGCCTGTTACCCATATGTCCCCATTAGTTCACTCAGGCTGTCTCCGGCCTATCCAAAGCTCGAGTCGTAGGAACTGCTATACGGCACTCATCAATCATCATCCTGGCCTCCGTCAGTCGCATAAGGATATGGCTAAAGCGCCCACATTGAGTCACCGGTTAGGTGCTCTCCAGGGGCGCAAAGCCTGGGCAATTGCTATGGAGATCCGTATGTTGCCCATGCACATGAATACCCCTCTCCACGCTGAAGACAAATCCAAAGGAACGTCGATCGAGAAACGTTACAGTTTGGTGCCAGCAGCGTCGCAGGAGTGGCCGAACTGGTTGCTGGTAGAGCAGTCAGTCGCCTACGTGACTCCAACTCCGGATTTATCCTCAGGGTTGTCTCCCCAAGCCTGCTGCAAACAGGTGAGTCTACAAGGCAGCAGATTTACTATAAAGTCGGGAAACACACGGCCGTTGAACCTGGTGGGTTCTTCCGCCCTTAATGTGGTATGTTCAGCAGCCTATAAGTTATTAATGGCCTAATCACGAGCCTGAACTTTTTTAAGGATATAAATGAAAGGTACAGCATTTGGTCCAGGTGCCACCCAAACCGGACTATGGCGATACACCTGTCCACCACCCACCGACCATTTTGTGAGTATGTCCACGCAATAGGCAATAATTCGAAACATTAAACCGTGCTGGAACAACACACCGGTAAGCCGCGCTCTATCCGTATGGTACCACGTGAAGGTGGGGATTGGGCTGCCCGGCACACCAACTATACCGGCACGTTCGGACCAACAGAACTGCTGCTATTCCTTTCCTTTCTTGTTTTTGTTGAATGGCGCCTTCTCAGGCTATTTGCGCCGAGTAGCATGACATTAGTTGACTATTTGGAAGCATTCACAGACTTCATGTGGTATTCTTTGCATTGTGGACGTTCGCAAAGGGAAGTTGACGAACACCGCATGCACAGCTTGAATAAGCGGGATCGGAGGGGGGTACCCTTTATTCAGAACACCCACTACTCAGAAGACCCACTATTCAGAAAAAACCGTTACTCAGAAGGTCCGCTATTCGGAATTACTGACTAGTGGATGGATTTCCTTATAAAAAG
>JAMKCH010002325.1:0-45862 GCA_023653785.1 Ophioderma brevispina | reverse complement strand
TGTGTACATTTTGTTTATAATGCCATGGCGACATCAAGATGGATATGTGAGAGACGGTGCATGTGTTGAAAATGGTTTGTTCTTGTATTTGTTCTTGTCCTGTTTTTCTGTGAGTTTCGTTGGGCAGGAAAAACCTCATATGTGCATTTGACCTCTAAGATGCAAAACCGTCATATGTGCGATTTCGGTAACACTGACAAAACGACCTTGTTGGCGAATTGTCGTTTGGCAAAGTATCGCAAAATACATAAAAAGTCTTACGTACTTCTTTAAACATAACCTCATCATGTTCAACCACTTGATTTGACCAAACAATGAACAATAGGGTGCTTTGTCCATGTTGCCGAAATTGCACATATGAGGTTTTGCATTGACTTTCAAATTACCAAATGAGGTTTTTCCTTGCCCAGCGACTATTATAAAAGAAAAACAAATTTAAGCACACAAACAATCAAATAATTCTTATAAATTTGCATCAAGGAGTAACTAGGTGTAAGGATATCGTGTACAAGATGGATTATATGGCACAACCATAACCGCATGCATGTATGGCTTACCAATTGTGAAATCTTTTCTGTTAGTCGAAGATTGCACCTTTGTTAAGATGTAAAATATGGTTTGGTGGGCCAGAATTGTCTATTTGATAGAATATCTTGACACATGATGTCAATTAGGACCCACATGTATTGGCAGAAGCAGTTGTGTCATTTGCTGTTTATTTCTAAAAGTTACTTTGTATGTCCGTTATATCCGTCTTGAAGCTGTTTTCTGTGAGGTACCTCATTTTTGTTCGATTATGTCATTGAATGATGAAGGCAAAGTTATCTATGACAAATTTTGACTGCATTCAGAAATACCCCGATTTCTTCTGGCCATTCTCTCTTAAATCATTAGGACTTAGTTTTAAGTCTACAGACTGAAATTAGTGACACCAACTTTTTAGGACTTAAAAAATTAACTCCGTGTAAAAGGCTTACTTTAAAATGTCTTTTGATTTGAAAATAAAACCTTTAAATGAGTTAAAAACTTGTTATTAAATATTTAAAGTATATTCGAATCTAAAGGAATTGCCTTGAAAACCCAAAAAGGGGTTTGTCACTATTTGTCCACCTTAGACTTAAAATAAATCTAAGGAATTAGAGAGTTGATTTGCGTAGCTAGACATCGTGTATTTGAATGTTGAATCCATGGACCGGTCGCCAAAACCAAGTACTGTATTCAAAGAGTAAGCTCTGCGATATTAAACCGATGGAATGATGTAATATTAAATCTAAGAAAATTAACCTTCTGTTGATCACACATGTTGAGATATATGCACTTAAAGATGCAAAATGGCGAGTAAAATCAGTATCCACAGTTCTTTTGACACATCTATGTGTTAGGTCGTATTGGGGATATTCAGAAAATGGCAATTGATATCTTTTTGGTGGTTGTAAAGAGAAAATGGTAATTATCGCCATCTGGTCTCATTTATATGATATAACAAATAAGAAATGCATCAAAGATTCTATCTAATCCATATATTTCATTTTTAATAACAATATGTGAAAATTTTGGGTTTTAATTGAAAAAAAATGCCAAAATGGACGTGTTCTTTTTGCCCAAAACTTAGGATTTTTAGCGTCCTTTCAGCTTACAAAATCACCATAAAGTGATATATGGTTTTTATTTGCTAGAATAGAGTTACACAGTCTCCTTTCATTTGATACAAAAATCATATCTCGAGGATGTTAAATAAAAGGTTTTATGACAAAAAACATGATGTTGAGGTGATTTCTTCAAACATGTGGCTGGAATAGTAAAAAAGCACTTTTTTTCACCCCAAACGGCGGGCTGATGCATGCAAGACTTCGAGTTTCGGATTCAGCGGAAATTTTGGATAGGATAAACCTTCTCAACCCTCTGACCTCCCGACGGGCAATAAAACCTTGCGAGCTGAGGGCTATGGAGGTTATTATTTTGACAAGTTGCACACAAAATGATTGACATGATGGGCATGAGCTCGGTATAACTTACCCAATACGGGGAGGGGGACACTCCATCTTGGAGGGGGACAGGTGTAGGTGAGGCTGTGAACTATTTGCACGCTGAGGAACTGTAAAGTTAAACACATAAGTCAGTTAGTGGCATGAGATTGCCTTCCAAATATTGTAGGTATTGGGATGCCATCTAAAACGAACAAAAAAGGCTATGTCTTCTTTTGACCCATTTAAATGCATTTTACCCTCAGAAAAATAAATAATTTGGAAAATAATGTTTATAACCAAGAAAGAAAAGACAAAAAAGACCACCCAAAATTCCATCTTTTGACGCGATTAAACTCGACGCCGGCACGCAAAAGTTTAAGAACAGGGGTGGATACAGACCTCACTGGAGGGGGGGGGGGTGCCAAGATAAAATTGATAATTTAAAGGCAAGTAAAAAACTATACTAGTTTCTCGTCCTCCACGCGCGCATTGCGTTTTGGCTGCCGCAATCAAAAAAAGTTTTTTTTATTTTATTAATTTCTGTTTTTTCTGAGGAATGGCATAGAAAATCAAAGTAAATTCACATTTTAGGTTGTGCGCTACATTTGTTCTTTAAAGTTATGAGTCTCTTTATGCGTACGTAAGCACAGGTAGAGTCTATGAGCGCCCGCGATAAAAGTTATCGAATATTGAAATTCATTGTGGAACGTACTCTCTTCACAGTCGGTATTTTATTTATTACTTTATGCAGTCTATTATGCGTACGTCAGCACAGGTAGAGGCTATGACGCCTGTGCTGATAAAGTCTCTGAATATTGAAATCTCCCTTGTGGAACGTACTCTCTTTTTACAGTCGATATATTTTATTAATTTAGCCCCCTTGTATCGCCATTAAAAACGTTGCATCAAAAAAAAATAACGACTGGAAATAACGACTCTATCAATGTAATCCGGTTTCTGAGACCCCATTTTTAAGTAAGCTGTTCTTCAGAAAGAACGGGAAAATACCCACGGAAAACGGCGTTCCAATTCTGTCAATTCTGCGTGAAATAGGACATTATCTTCTTCCGATTAAGACCAAAATTCAGCGTTTGTGAGATAAAACAAACAAGATGTGTAGAATTTTCGAAAGTACAGCGGTATAAGAAGTAGAAGGATGGTTTCTCGTGTGTGTGTGCATACGATTGCCGAATGGCGATTCATTCAGATTCTGAAACAATACTATGGACGTACAGTACCGGATGCAGATCAGACTTTGATGGACCTTTTCAATGACTTGGAGAGGCGATTTTGACCAGCAAATCTCCATGATTACAAGTACCAATAAAATAGTTACATGACAGTCAGGATGTCAGCACTCTTGTTGACGCCAATCGGTAATTAATATCAAAATAAATTTGTGTACTGCAACTCTGAACCGCAGTAAAAGATTTCCAAAGGACCACACTAATACTTTGTAAATTAGAAAAACAATTGTTTCTTGCGTTAGTGTATACTGGAAAGAAGGAGAAAAACATGCTGTAAGTATGCCAAAAGCGTATTCTTTAACGTTCTATTATTTGTGTTTAATTTAATTAACACTTAAAGTGCCTAAAAAGGGGGGGGGCGGGGTCCATATGAACCCAAGATTCTGTTTTTCGGCGAGTTCTCAGTCGTGAAAAATATTTTCGAACTCTAATTTTGTTTAATTGGCTCAACTTATTGATGCGCTTCTGCCATAAAAAAATTGCTAAAATTTATAGAACGTTAATGAGATAATAGCTTGGGTCCCTAGGAGGAAAGGAAAAAAAAAACCCCCCCCCCTTAGGCACCAACGCAAACGGGAGTGTGATTTTAAAAATAAAAATTAGCCACAAATGTATGCCGACATATTTTTTCTGCTTAGTATGTTCATATGCATGAAACAACAAAATTAATTACATATATCAGAAAATAATATTTTAACCCTGATGTATGCTGAAAAAGAAGCGATTACATTCTCGTAGCAGACTGGCGGGCAATTGCTATACAAACATATGGCAAATAAGCGCACCACAAAAAATCTGAAGTACAAAATGGTAATGTTTGTGTTAAATATGTGTAAATGGGTCATTCTAGGCAGTATAAAAATCAAAAATGGATTTGGCAATGTGTATGATGTGGAAGCAAGGTCGCGAAAAACATATGCTACTTTTTGAGCGATTTTTCCGCTTGTCCGAAAAACAATGATTTGCCCCTAGTTTCCAGACGATAAACCGGAACTCAATTATACTGCACCTTTAGCCTTGTCCTTATGCCCCCCCAAAGGTGGTATTGGTTTCATTTGAATTTCCATCGGGAAAGGGGTTTCCTTGGGGGGGGGGGGTGTTTCCATGGAAACCCCCCCCCCCTTAGGCACAACGGAGTGAAAACACCTTAGGCCATTAAGTGAGGGCAACATTGTCAAGATTTAAAGTTAGTAGAATTGCCTTTTGGAAGCAGAAACATACCTGTGTTGTCTGAAGAGAAAAGTAAGTCAAATTTTGGGAAGCTTTGGTGCCTTTTGGAAAGGACATCCGCCATCTTGGATCGGCAATTAAACAAAAAAACTGCCCTCCTCCTCCTTTTTTCAAAACGTTAGACGAGAAACAAGTTTTTTTTTACTTGGCGGACTTAGCTGTTGATGTAATGGCTGAGTAGCAGCCACGGCACCGAGCGGCGCGGGGGGTGGGTGAGGGGGAGGGGGTATTCCACCTTCCGCGCGAAGCGTGGAAGCTCTTCACTTTTATCATGGCAATCAAGGCTTGTACACTGTAGGAGGAGGGGAAATGTCATATCACTTATAGCTAAGTTGCGCTGGAAAGAGTTCATGGTTCAGGACAATTGATCGGACTTCGAGTATATATTTATATCACAATTAACAGTGGAGTACTGAAACAGTTCAACGCCGAGCACTGCGAAGTGACATGAACGACGAGAGAGAAGGTTCAAGCAAAGTGTATAAGAGAAAGAATTATGTAGCAAGGGACCACGAGTCCAATACAAATATCGAGGAAGTTTATCGGCTTCGTAAGGGACGCACCATTAGACTTCAAGGGGGGGGGTGGAAATTGGGATTGAGGGCAAGTTTTTTTTTTTCGTTGGTTTTGGAGGCAGATTTTTTTTCTTCAAGTAAGGTGGATTTGGGTTGCCACTTGAGGACCGTATTTTTTTTTTTTTGTGGTGGCGGGTTGACTCATTTGGTCATGTTTTTTTTTTTTAATGTTAGACACATGCATATTGGGGGGGGGTGGGGCGGGTTTTAGGTATAGTCATGGCACCTTGCAGGTAGGCCTATAGCGCGCAGGGTGTGCCGCATGGGGAGGGGGGGGCGGGGTTGTGCGCAAGAAGAACCTTTGCAATCTTTACTTTCCCAAAACACATTTTCCCTATGCAACTTTGATATAAAAAAACAATTTGAAATCTGAATGGGTTAACTTTTAATGTTATAGGTATGATCCATTTCAATTAGTAAAATTGTTGATGGGTTAAGTTTGTTTGAATTAAGCGATAAACGTGTTCATGGGAGTAGTATATCAAGCTGTCCGGGGGTGGGTGGGGAGGGGGTATCCCCCTCCGCGCGAAGCGCAGAACCTTGCAATAGTTGACTTCCAAACACATTTTCCCCATGCATTTGACAGAAAAAAATGAAATATTTTATTGATTTTTTAGTTTTTTTCTTTTTTTTAACATGTTTAAAAAGTAAAATATAGTGATGGGTTAATTTTGTTTGAATTTCATAAAGTGTTAATGCGAGTTAGTTATATCAAGCTGTTGGGGGTGGGTGGGGGAGGGGGTCCCCCTACCGCGCAAAAGCGCGGAACCCTGCAATGATTCACTTTCCAAAAACAACCATTTTTCCCACTGCAACATTGATGGGAAACAATTTGAAATATTGCTGATAGTATGATCAATATTTTAAAAAAGTTAAAAATATTAGTTTGATGGGTTAAGGTTGGTTTGAATTAAGCATAAGTTTTATGCAGAGTTCGTATATTCAAGATGTCCGGGGTGTGGGTTGCGGGAGGGGGTGTCCCCCTCCCGCGCGAGCGCAGAACCCTCGCAATATTTACTTTACAAAACACATTTTCCAATGCATTTGATTAGAAACAACTTGAAATGTAAGGGTTCACTTATATTATAGATATAGTTAGCATTTTAAGAAGTAAAATATAGTTGATGGGTAGTTTGTTTAATTAAAGGCCATAAAGTGTTCATGCAGCGTTCGTAATCAAGCTTTTGGGGGTGGGTGAGGGGATACCCCTCTCGTGCAAAGCACGGACACTTGACAATATTCGCTTTCCAAAACACATTTTCCCAATGCAAATTCGATAGAAACAACAATTGATAAGTGGTTCACTCTACATGTGTGCTTTTTAATGCTTATATAGGTATCATTTAAAGTAAAATATATAGTTGATGTGATTAAGGTTTGTTTGAATTAATAGTAGCATAAAGTGTTCTTCGAGAGTTCGTATATCAAGCTTTCCAAAACACATTTTCCCATGTAAATTGATAGAAACAATTGAAATATGCTTATAGGTATGTCAGCAGTTTTAAAAGTAAAAATTATTATTGATGGTTTGTTTGAATTAGCATGAAGTGGCCATGCAGAGTTCGTATATATCAAGCGTCTGGGGCGGGAGGGTGTGTCCCCCTTCTGAGCGGGACCTTGCGGTGTTCGCTTTCCAAAACACATTTTCCCATGCAAATGATAGAAGCAACTTTATATAATGCCATAAAGTAAAATATGGTATGGGTTAACATTTGTTATGCAAACTGTCAATGGCTAGTAGCTAGAGACAAGTGAAACATCCTACTCACTTTGATTTTGTTGACATGCCCAATCCATGCCTGCAATTCTTTATTGGCCCATAGATGAAAACTTAACAGATACAATTGCCCAGTGTTGTCAGTCAGGCCGACCTAGTTCAGATACAAGGCCCTAACATGTTTAAAACATTGCTGTTAACTGGTCTATATATCAAGCTGTCGGGTTGTGAGTGCAGCAAGTGAGGAACCCTTGCAGATGTTCACTTTCAAAACACCTTTCTATGCAAATTGATGTCAACCTGTATTTTATAATGCATGACAAACTGTTTTGCAAAGCAAATCAAATGGGTTTTCCTGATGTAGTGGACCCCGGGCGGCAATGCAGCCATGTGCCGCGCAAGCGATGCGGGTGTGGGTTCGGGCGAAACTTTGGAGTATTAGTTTTCAAGGCTATTTAAATTTCTACTTAGTCTTATTGTTCCTGGATTCCTGAAGAGTTTAGCTCAGGACATATTGCATAAAACACCCTTGAGCTTTACTGATATTATAGTTTATAGACCCAATTTAAATTGCAAGTTAATATAAAAATAGTAATATAGCCTCTTAGTACTTTGAGTAATCGTCTGAAAACTGGTGGTGTAAGGCTAATCTTGGAAGGAAGCACGTCAAGGTTGGTGCACGGGCGTTTCATGCATGCGTAAAGGTTAGTTGGGTCATTGGAGCAATTCCGTGACGTGGAGAGCAGAGCATTCTCATTTCTCCGTGTGGAGTTGTCTTCTATGAGGTTAAGTGGCCCAATTAGCAGGGGGTGGCCCTGTGAAATGGAAAGTGTGGCGGAATCACGGAGGGGGAGGAAACATCAGAATCACAGGGGTCAAAAATGAAAAACATGCCCTTGGATTGCTTAAAAAGGTAATCAACGATGAGTCTGGTTACAAGGGGATTAAAAAAGTATAGTTTGTACTACTACAACGTTTTGGTTAGGGAGAAGATTATAATACAAAAATCGTCAAATGTCAAAGGGCATCACCAAGGTCAAATCTTTACACTGCACCGATTCTTTTAAAATGGTCTCAATTGTGTCTACCTTTATACAGGGATTGCAGCGAAAGAGGTGACTCTCGAATTGTATTGTTACGAGATAAATGGCAACACAAGCGGTTTAAACCCCGTTACCTCTCATGATCTCCGAATTTGTAAAAATAGGTTTAGACGGTTTTTGCAAATGTTTTTGTTGCGTCTTTGAGGGAAAGATGAACAATTTGAGGCTCATTTTTAAACCGAAATTGGAGCAATATTAAGATTTAACCTTTCGTGATGACCCTTTGACATTTGACGATTTTGTCTTATATAAACCGCAAAGTTTGCATATGGGTGTTTTCTAGAGTATTTTCCAACGTAAGTAACAGGGCATTTTTTTTCTGCGTTTCCACAGGCAAGTTTGTTTTTAAACCCTTTTATAAGTTGCGGGTAATTTTATTTTTTTAATGGAAAGCGGGGCAAATCCTTTTGTGCTCATATGGTTGGTGAATTTTTTTTTTTAGAAACCTTCCACCTCCCCCCCCCTTGAAATCAAATAGTGCGTCCCTAAATACAATACAAATTTGTTGCCAGTCCCGACAGAACCTGAAAGACAGCTCGTAACCTCCAAATCTCCGGGAAATCGATCTCAGACTTATTCGCAGCTCGTGTGTTCTGATACATGGCGCCCTCACACCAAGCAGACAGGTGTAGGACGTTGATTTTTATGTATCTCAGTTCCCAGCTCCGATGACTCGTGCACTTTTTTTGGGGGATATGGAACTTAGGGAAGGCAAATTGCAATCTTATGTCAACCCGACGCATTTAAAAAACGCAGGAGTAGTCATCGAATGTCAAGATGGAGCGAAATAAATAATGAAGCAGCATCACTTTCCGTCCAAAAAAATTCCGGCGCCGGGGGGGGGGGTGCCAGGCACCCCGCACCCCCCCCTGGATCCGCGCCTGAGTTAAGACCCAATTTTCAGCACCGCGCACCCAAAGACCCCATGTATTTTGTAAAAGTCACCCAAAGACCCCATTATTTTGAAAATGTCCCCCAAAGACCTCCATGTATTTTACATTTCACCAAATACCCCCATGCCTGTATTTTGAAAATGTCCCCCAAAGACCACATTTTTTGGAAAGTTTCCACGCTCACCTAAAGACCCCTTTTTTGTGAGACTTTTAAAATTTTCACCCAAAGACCTCTATTTGTTTGAGTCCTCTGTCACCGAAGTGCCCCATGTTGGGAACGCCAGCCTTACACCCATATCCATTTCAATAGGTGATCCCGTCCCCGGGTAACGCCCGTCCCGTAAATATTCCCTAGGAATGGGTTCCAACACAATACCGAACGATACACCATGTCAGAGTGGGCATTGTACACGTTTAAAGGTTGTAACACTATTCCAACTTGGGCAACATGGTAAGTTGAAATCGGCAGCGCCATTTCTTACACCACGTGCTTACACATTAAAATGATGCAAGCAAAATTTTAAATGCCATTAATCTAGGGGTGTTATCACCTGAAAACAAACTGTCCATTTCATTTCATTTCACTTATTAGGACAAACCAATGATTAAAAACACAAAAGCATACATAACCTACTTATTTCCATTGTGTCCTTGCCGCCTACATTTTAAATCAAGATTACAATAAAGGATTGCACGTATACACATGAACATATCCCTGCCATTTTGAAAGTTATATTAAAATACATATAAAATATTGCACACGCAAAAAGCAATAAAGATAAACTAGGACCAGCCCAGAAATTTAACATAATTCTTACATACACACTTTGTTCAGATTCTTTGATTGAATCAGTAAATGGTTTTTTGACTCTTTTTAATCAATCAGAGCACGTGATTCTGAACTCTGACGGCAGTTTTATTCCAATACAACAGCTTGAAAGGCAAAATTTTTGCCATGAGTACCCCTGCGAATTTTGTGAAGGGTCATAGACCCTGGACCTGGTAGAGTAATTATGGACATCCACAGCATTTGTTACACTATCATCCCTATATAGGCTGGCTTTTACCATTTAAATACGAAAAACATGATTAATCATATTTTGCGCGAGACTCGTAAGGACATGAAGCCAGTTAATCACTGGGCAAAATTCCTAGCACCATATGGCGACCTAGGGACAAGTTTAGATTTTCCTGCTGCACTGTTTTTGAACTTGAGTTTTTTGTTTGGATCTGATTACCGTTAAGGGGGACGGCCCGATTTAAGGATATGAGTTTTTTCCCCCCCCATCTTGATAGATTGCCTTCACTCCAAAAATCCACCTGTAAAGTTTCGTGCCGATATTTTCATTGCGTTTTCATGTGAGAGCAGAACACGTGATTTCGTAAGCCCTAGACTTACTGGTAATTAATTATTGGCGACCAAATTGGGGGTACTTTTCGCTCATTACTTCCAAACCAAACATCCGTTGGCCCTACGATTTCAACAGGGTACATGAGAAATAGTACTTTCTTCTGATTCAACATGTTGACCACTTCCGGTAAAAGCTGGGCTTTCTTGGGACGAGGGCTATTAGTGATCGGGCCAATGGACTTTAAAGTTGGATACCAAATGGAACAACCATAATCGAAATTACATTGGATAAGGAGCTGAAACTAACAACTTTTTGGTGTACGCCAGAGAATAGGAAGTCGTAACTAATGAGGCAGAACAAAAAGTAGACGAAGGGTGGGGAGGAGATGTTAAAGAAAGGTGATAATGAAAAGTATGGGAATGGGAATGAACCGTGAAAAGAGGAGTCGGATGTGAGTAGGGGTTTGGGGGGGGAGCAAGTAGGGGAGTAAATAGAGAAGGCATGAGGCCCGCCGTAAAAAAGAAAAGTGAGAAGAGAGGGGCGGGGGTGGAGGTGAAAAAGAAGGATGAATAGTGAATCGTGTGG
The DNA here is from genome assembly GCA_023653785.1 of Ophioderma brevispina. Lineage (NCBI taxonomy): Eukaryota > Metazoa > Echinodermata > Ophiuroidea > Amphilepidida > Ophiodermatidae > Ophioderma > Ophioderma brevispina. The sequence goes on along the minus strand of JAMKCH010002325.1, from coordinate 35,193 downwards.
GGGTCGGACAGAGACGAGGGGGGGGAGTGTATGGTGACGGAGTGATTCGCTCTTTTCACTCGCTGACTTTTTCTACTGATAACTTCATTCTACTGTTTGCCTTCCTGATAACCTTGTTACCAGTACTATTTCAACACCACTTAATGATTGATCAAGATCCAGCCAAGATTTTGATTTCAGTTTGGGAGTAATTGTAATATCCTGCTGATTTTTCAGCTCTGATTGTTTTCGCAAGTTTCTCCGACCATACAGATGACTCCGTTTGCCCCAGATTAAGGGACCTTGTATTATCAATCACCCTCGTTTAACCGCCGCAATCGCTGAACCTGAGTCGATCCTGAATGCAGAAACTTCCCATGCGAACCATCAAAGCCGATTCACACGTAAAGACCAGTTTACAGTCCACAGCAGCAACCATATCGTTGACATAGATAAGGAACAGCAAAGGCCAGGCCAGATTGATCTTGGTGGCACACCACACGTGATTTCTCTAGGTGAAGAATGGACCCCATTTATGTCAACGACCTTTCTCTCCAGTAAGATACGAGTCAAACCACTTGATAGAATCTTCAGCCATACCAGGCCCTCATTTAATCAAAAGAATTTTGTGATCCACTGTGTCGAATGTTTTTTGTAATCCAACACAACCATGCCCGTGTAGTTTTACCCTTATCCCCCCATTCCTCGCCTAATATAGTCGATAACTGGATTAAGCAAGTATCAGTTGAAAAGCTAGTACGAAACCCGACTGAAGTTTGTAGAGGAGAGACTCATTCCTTAGATAACATTCTAACTGATCGAATACGATTCTTTCAAAGACTTTTGAAATCACCCTAGAATAGAACACAGGAGGTCGATAGTTAGTATGGGACAGTGTGGTCATTTGTTTGGCTTTTTTTGCTACAATTGTAATTTTGGGTCTTAACATGTAGATAATGGTTCTCGCAGGAATCCAAATCAAATTGTTCCCATTTTTTTATCCCTTCCGTTTGGCGGCCATCCTGGATTTCAAAATGGCTAACCATTTTCAAACATATTTTGCTCTAAAGCTGGACTTCTGAGCAACACAGAAGGTTCATATTGGTGGCAATACCCATTTTTTTGATGTCAAGGAACACAAAAGATCACTTCAGAAAGTCGCAGTTGTTCCCCCTTCTGGCGGACATCTTGAATTTTCAAAATGGCTGCCATTTTTCAACATATTTTGTGCTCTAATAATCAGGACTTCTGAGCAACATAGAGGCTCAGTTGGGCTACTCTTTAGCAATTTACCGAGCTGACTTTTTGTAAACGTAGCATCACGTGTTTTTGAAGTCAGTGCTTCCTGCGGAACTTGGTCTCTTTCCTCCCATTCGGAGATTGTGGCTAAAGCTTATTGGAAGGTCCAACCCTGATATTGACAAAGATCATGGACAACTTGCATCATCAGCAATACAACGTCCAGACCTATCAACAACAGCCAAGAATAGAACTGTACTGAAGCACAACTGTAGATATGATGTCATCTGCATACAAGAACACTGCACGAGCACAGGCGAATACCAATGGCTATGCACTTATTACAGGTCCTCCGCTGGAATAATAGCAAAATGCAGCTCCAGAGGTGTGGGGGTCTTGTTGTCCAAGGCTCTCAGGTCATGTGCCAGCCTTGTCAGTTGTAATGAGCGCATCCTGATGCTTACACTGATGGGTAATCCGGAAACAACAGTTCATTTGATGCTACCATCCAGATGAAACTGTCTCTCGCTTCACATGGACTGTCCACTGCCAGCCACCGACGCAGTTCCAGCCCATAATCCTTCTGTTCATCCCTGGAGATTGCGGTGCTATTCCTTGGGTCTGAGGACGCGCTGTTCGCGTGCAGCGGCAGGTCCAGTGAGGTGGGTGGTGCGTGAGGGAATCGTGAACGGATTAGCTCTGTGGCCACTCAGCAATGTAGCTGTGGACATACCGTCGCCCAAATTGAGAACTTTCCAGCTGACTACATTCCCCCCCCCCCCCCCCTGGTCATAGAGGGGTGGGACGGTACAGCATTAAGACTCAGAGCCCTACATTACTTTTTTAAGCGATAAGTCTGATCATAAATGTCTCTTGCAGGAGCAATGATAAGTTACTCCAGAAGTCAGGGTTAACCCCTCCTAGAGATCCCATAAAACAAGTGAATGGAGGAAGGTAGTGGAAGATACAAAGCTCTGTGATCAGTATACTGTAGCATACATAACAGTTCACACTCTTGTTGATGAGCTTGAAGATTAGAACCCAGCACAGTATATGATGGCCGTCACTTTAGCCAACAAAGAATTGCACTGGATCGACCTAGAATAAAGAAGAAGACTACTTGCCTTTTTATCCTCCAATGACAAAGTCATCAAAGCCATAGCAAAACTGCAAGTTCCCTGCAACCAAGAAGCACGTATCTTAATCCACCAGAGCTCCAAGCAGAACTTGTTTGCCGCGTCTATAAGGTCACACTTGATGAGCTTACAACCGTGGGCTTGCGGAGCATGTTAAGTCCAAGGCTGAATCACTTAACACCCTACATCTCAACTACAAGCATGTGCTGCTGTCGGGGGCACTGAGTTATCTGACTGATAGAAGCTACCCCCCCTATAATATCAAAGGTGTAACAACTGAAAAAGCGCCTGCGACACTGGTTTCAGAGCACTTTAGTTCTCTACTTGGTAAACCAGTTCAGAATAACACTACCTTGAGGTAACTTTCTTCAATCACCATAGCCGACTGGACCCTTCACTATAGAGGATCTTCTGATCTGTCTGAAGAACGACAACACCAAACGCCTGGTCCCGACAACAATCCTGCAGTAATCTGGAAGACTCCACTTTTCATGATCAACTGTTGAAATATTTTTACCGAACCGACATGGAAACAAACAGCTGCCAAAAGAAAGGTACGACCTCCAACAACCCAAAACTACAGAAGGAATCACACTGTCACCATGGCCTCTAAGATCTAACAACTCAATGCTGCTCAACAGAATCGTTTCTCACATAGATCCCATTCTCAGACGAAAACCAATGGTTTTCGCAAGGCAGATCAACACTTACCTCAGATACTGCCCTCAGAAGGATCGTAGAAGTGTTGAGAATTTCCAAATAAAAGTCTTCCATTGAATGTTTGTAGCTTTTCCAAGGCTTTTGACAGTGTCACAGAGATGTAATGCTTCATATTCTTACCGACTCTGATGTCCCCAGATGAGACTGGCAAGCAATTGCCATCATATCTGAATAATCCATTCGAGCTTTTGCAGACACATGATGACCCACAAAGGAGTTCCTAACAACTACTCTTGCTCCCTTCTCTTCGTAATCGTGGTTGATTACATCCTCGAGACAGTCTTGACTCATGAACACAAGGGACTCACCATCAAACAACCAAACTTCTAGATTCACCCAAGTCAGCATCTCACAGACCCTAAAAGCCTATCTTTATATTTGGTGCACAGGATCTACTAACATTACTGGAGAAATGCTGCAGACAAAGTCAGCCTAGTCTAAATGACAAGAAGACGGAAATATAATGACCGTCAATGAGAAGATAATCATCAACCTGTCTGCACTACAGACGGTACTACCCCACTCAAAGAGGTCAGGGACTTCAGTACCTGGGTCCTATTTTACTAACCAGGCCTACACAGCAAGAAGACTTCCTGTCACGCAATTAATGACAAGCTGGAATGCCTGCAATACATTACACCACCTATGGCAATCTGTATCTCCAATTCAACCAAACTGAAGTTCTCTAGAGCCTGTGTATAGAGTATCCTGTTATATGGATCTGAACCTGGACCATTAAAAGGAGCTACAGGCTGACTGGAAGGCACCCTAACACCAGGCTTTCTTAATCGAGTACAAAACATAGTCCTATCCTGTCGTGAGCACGTGGACGCAAGCACAAATGTAGAGTATCCCTAGCTCCAATCTTATCTCTGTTGCCCAACCCGAGCATGATTTGCCGGTCACTGTTATCTTGCTATTGAATCAAGTAGTCTCGCCATCACATGTTGGAGGTAACTACATTGATGCAATTGCTCGAGACATGCACTGCAATCCATCTGACATCCCAACTTAATTACAGCAGGGACAGTTGGCGATACATGGTGAACAGCAGCTCGGCTGTGGCCGCTAGATAGTAATAGTTTGTGTGTTGGTTTCCCCCCAATTAAAAAACTTTTTGGGAAAAATTTCACTGGAACATATGGACAAGCAATAACAATTGAAACCATAATTAAAACTTCTTAAAACACCCAGAGCCCTCGCTCTCCCAGGATTCCAGATTTCATTGGTTCTGGTGCAATGAATGTATATCTGATTAGAAGGAGCATTTGAGCTATCTTTCTCATAAGGCCAGATATCGGCCGAAGTATATGTAAAAAAATAGTGCCATTTTTGAAATTAAACATGGCTGTCAGCAGGAAACAATCTGCGGCTCTCTGGATTAATATATATTTTTCCTTACATCACAAACAGGAGTATTGCCACCAAATGGACCTTCTATGTTGCCCAGAAGTCCCAGATATTGGGGCGAAGTATACATTTTAAAATGGCAGGCCATTTTGAAATTCGATGGCCACCAGAAGGAAATGATTGTGACTTTCTGGATTGTAATATATTTGTTCCTTGATAATCACAAACATGAGTATTGTCCCCATTGGGAGCTTTCCTGTTGCTCAGCAGTCCCGATATTGGGCGAAGTATATGTTAAAAATGCGGCCATTTTGAATTCAAAATGGCCGGCCTGAGAAACAATCTGTGATTTTTTGATGTAATATTTGAGTCACTGACATCACAACATTGGTTTTGCCACCAGCTTGAGCCTTCTATGTTTGATCATAATCCAATATATAGAGGCAAATATGTGAAAATGGCGCCATTTTGAAATCAAGATGACCTCGCGAAGGAAACTATCTGTGACTTTTTGGTGTGATAGTTGTGTTCCTTGACATCAAAACCATTGGTATTGGGCCACCAATTTGAGCTTTCTATGTAGCTCAGAGAAGTCGATATGATTAGCAAATAATGTTGGAAAATGGCAGCCATTTTGAAAAACCATATGGCCACCAAACAGAAGGGATAAAAAAAATGGTAACATTTGATTGGATTCCTAGGACTCAATAATCTACATTTAAGACCAAAATTCCAATTGTAAAAAAAAGCCACAATCTAAACCATCAACACACATACCGCCCCATACGAAGTTACCAGCCTCATTTTGCTAGTTTCTGAAATAGGCACCACCCATGGCGTTTCTTCATATCACTAGATCTCGCCAGATTCAATAGATAACTTAATGATTGCGTCAAGAGGCCTTAAAGATCACAGTTCAGCCTCTTAATAAACTTAGCTGCAGCTCAATCGAGACCTGTAACTTACTAGTATGATGTTACATAAAAGTCTTGTGACTGTCCTTCATCCACCGAAATTAGCTTAAAACTATTTGGTTTCAACTGCTTTCTATTGTAAAATCACGCACAAAGTCCACGCCATACCTGCGGAGCCAAGAGGGAGTTGGTGACAAGAGTAGAATGCAACCGTGACAAAGAAATTATTAAATTCTCCGCCACCGTCGCTTTGTCGAAACAAACCTCATACCCACATCAGACCGATATTGCTGGACTTAGTGGTACCCGTTTTTTGTTTTTTTTTTTTTTCTACCTGCCACCAAGTTCTTTCAAGTACTCCACAACGCTTTGGATTTCACATTCTCTAAACCTGTCATATATAATAGTGGAGTTGCTTTTATTATCTCATACCGAACCTTATTCCCCCTTTTCCAAGTTTTTTGATTCCAGATATAAAAACTGATATTTATTTTCCTGAATCAGAAAGTGGCCTTGTCCCTTTTCAGAATCAAATCTCTCAGTCCCGAATCAAACCAAGGTTCGGATCTCTGTTTAACCCTTACTTCTTTCAGAGGCGCTATGTCATCAAGAACAGAGAGAAACAATTCTTTGAAATACTCCAGGCACATTCCAAATTATCCACTCCAGAACTTTTGACCAAAGAAAGCTTCCAGCTTACTGGTGAAGAGCTCTGTAGAATAATTCTTCATTGATCTATTTTAATAGATTTATGTCTATTAATCTGACCCCTAGAAATTTCCTACTACAATAGATCATCTCTAAAGAAACAGATTTCTACATCAAAGGGTGCATAAGTTTTCGTGGACACCCTCTAGAATTTTCTAAAATATGGTTAAAGTTGCAGCAAATTCGCATTTTTGCTTGCGATGATCAAACTCGTGAGGGATTATGGGTAGTCGGCAAGTCCGAATTAAATCAACGACGCATTTATTAGTATCAGCTAGAAGTCACGCAGGCGGCGGTAGGTTACACACAGTCTTGACTAAAGACTAGGCCTGCCTGGTCACGAATATTTAAATCAAATGACCGTGTATTGGAAATTACACTATTTTTGCAGCGGGGTTAATCCATAACCCCGACGAATTTTGAGCCCATAATTTTTTTCTTATTATCATGAATATTACTAAGATCTTTGAACAAAGGTTTAAGAGTGATTTTTTAATTGTCACTGGGATCGCCGGACCGAGATGCCATGTAAATGCAGTAGCAGTTCCCAAAATTACCGTTTGAAATCCTGATGCCCAAATCGAGCAGATGTGTCCTCCACCCCCCCCCCCCCCCCCCCGACATAACGTTACCCGACGTATTGACGGATATGGCCCCGGGATCTGGCTTATCGCACCACATTTTGCTCACATTTTCCTTTCACCCCAGACGTGATTTGTCATAGTTCATCGCATTTTTTAGTGAAGTTAAAGCACACTATCAGTGATTGAAAAATATTTGAAATTTGCAGGAATCGCTTCAAAGTGCAGGATAAGTATGTAGGAATTCTCATAAGATTACCTTTTTCCAGCTGTAGAATTGACAGAAAAGGGAGAAAACGGCAGTGTTCCAATTTACGATTCTCCATTCAATTACGTGTTGTAGTAAGTGTCCGAACGGACAGTAATGATTTGCTGGTTGGGTTTTTTTTTTTTTGTCTCTGGGCCTAATATCTCCGACTTTGTCCTGATTTAGGTTGCTTCTGGGCTATCATTTGCAGGGTATGTTAGGATACCTGTCTTGTTACATACATGCAAAAATCTGATTTTTGATATTTTTTTCGAGTTGCTGAGTTAGCAAATCACTGATAGTGTCTTAACGTAAAGATTGTTTATGGGTTTGCCTTGTGCAATAAAACCGTTTTCGCACAGTTATGACGAAAAATGACCGTATTATGAGCCTTTAACACAATAGAATCTATATCAGTGTATTGGGTTTATAGACCAGTTAAGAGCATTGTTAGTTTGTCGGTAAAGGTCCGAACGTGCCTGTGTAACGAATCTGAGATTCCCCATGAGAGAATGTCCTAAGCTACCAACAGGTTACGGAATAAACCGTGACTCTGTATATTTATTTATTTTGAATATACACTTCGGAACAGTGGCACTCAACTACAATAGTGGTGCATCCTAAAGACCAAACCAATAAAACAACAAAACAACAAGAGGATCGGCCGAGCTTTGAAAAGTTCTCTAGTTTTCGAGTTACCCCTCCCCACCGTCACAACAAAAACACAACCAACTTTATTTGAAGGATAATATATAAGATTACGAAAATGATGGTTGTGGTTGAAATATTGGTGGCAGGGATGATTTCTATGGCGAAAAATTAATTTGGGTGCAAGTTAAGCGAAATTATTATTTTTTTATTGTGTTAAGGTAAAAATATTAAATCGTTATTTGATTATGGATCCTTTTTGTATTGATATAGGTTTTATACATTGCTAAGGGTTCCGGTCATACTCGTTGTGGTACATGGATAAAAAAAGGATGTTTTTTAGGAAAAAAGGTGATGTTGGGGCTTAGATTCTAGCACCCCTTTATATATTGTATAAAACAGAATCTATAAATAAATGGTCAGAGATTGTCGTATTGCATGATGTGATTAAAATTTGTTTTGCTAGAAATTAATAAATCTGGATATTCTTAAGTTTTTAGCTCAAAACGTATTTTTTAAACAAAAAACACCCCTGCCACCAAAGTTTTTACACAACCATCATTTTTAAAATTACGTATACTATCTGGTCGAATAGAAGTGGTTGCGTTTTGGTTGACGAGGGAGGGGTTGTCGACAATTTGCAGTCCAAAACCGCGCCACTAACGAACAACAGGAATGATTAAATTACACAGACATGGGCCGGAATCACCACAGCCAAATCTCCCACCGATCACTACCTAGAAAAGACTAGTACCAGAGAAGATTGAAATTCTCCTCTTCTATGCTGGTACTAATGAACCAAAATTAAGGGATATGGTCGAAATGGGGAAAAGGCAAACATCTGACAGAACTGTGAGATGGGAACGAGCAAAATGACACAGGCAGGGATGAGTGTGGACATGATGTTAATTTCCGTGATCCTGACTAATCCATGCAAAATAAGCAAAAATAATGCGGTAATCAAAAAGTGGTTTGACTGCTTAAAATATGAGAAACAAACTTAAGATACATTACATATTTATCCATGACACACACATGCATACACAATCCACCCATACACAAAACCCTCACACCCAACACACGTACAAAAATATGCCTTAGCATAATTTACAAACAAGTTACTAATTATAGGCTACACATACAATGTATACACACACGCAACCCATTCTCATGTACATCACACACACTCACACAATGCACAGGGTAAATATGTGCCTACAAACATACACACTCCACGCAACACACACCACACACAAAAAATACAATAAGACAAGACAAGCATCACTCACATCAGATATTCATTATTAAATAAATGGTATGAAATACAATAAATATAAAGAAAAACCAGCATAAAAATTAAAGGTTTGGGCTACAAAAACTATACACAGCATTGCAAAGCATTATCGATGTAGTATGGTAATCAAAATTTAAACTTCAATCAACCATTTTTGAAGGTTATTGCGTAGTGTGGTTTCTTCTCAGCTCCCAGCTCTTTTTGCAGATGACTTACAGCAATCAGCAATACAGCAGCAATAATTTCAACATCTTCAACATAAATACCACCTAACGTAAGATTGTTTGACATGTAAGCTGCTGGGGATAAAGGCTTCCCATACATCAAGCATATGCATAGCAATTAAATTTATACGTTCAAGTTTGTTGTATTCGTCAATTCTGATATCATTAAAGCATGCTGCAAGTACATAGAAATGTTGAACATCTTCAATGCATATGTGCATGTTAAACAAGTGCCGTCATGATCAGGAACCCATTTGCTGGTTCTGCTATCTAACGGCAGAGGAATTGCAGCGAAGTGTTAAATTTAGACTATCCGCGAAAATCGGTCTTATCGCAAGGAGATATTTTTTCTAAGCATAGCGTGCTTAATTTTAAAAATCATGAAAGCGATGACTTTCACTCCTATCTCGTTGTTCCAGTAATTGAGATAGGAATCGTAGTTGGCTTGCTTAAAATTCTGCACCCAAACTGGGTTTGAAAGATTCCCGATTCGCGCAATTGTCCCGCCCAAAATTGAAGCAACATGAAATCGCAATTAGCGCATGTGTATGTTATATTGCGTAGGAATTGGAAACGGAATCTGGCAACATCCTTAAAGTTAATGTAACATGAGACTTGACAACGGTGTTTGTCTATGAGCAATAAGCTGATTGAGTATTTAGCTCTGATGCGTCTTGAGTAAACCTAGTAGGCATCAACCAGAATCGCCATATATGGTCAGTTACAAGTGTTTTTATAAATTCGAATTTATAAATTCGACACTTGGCCATGGGCGCAGCCATTACAAGACCCCGCAGTGGAAACATCCGGATGATACATCACTACGCCCTTAAAGAATAGGACTTTTGCAAACAAATTACATGAAAATTTTAATATAAACATGGTGGTGCAAAAATACACTATCGCTGACAAATCCCATCCTTTGATATAATGTGAAGACTAATTTCAAAAATATTTTACGGTCAGATTGAAAAAAGTTATGAGGAAGTATGCTTATAATATATCAACAAACTTGGTAAAAAAAAGCACAAAATTTTTGCTATGAAAATTGACCACAGTTAACCAGCTTCTCATTGCAATGTACATGAAGACCCACAACTGTGCTAAGTCCCATTCCAGACTTCCTGTCTACAAGCTTTAATGGCGGCGCCCAGGTGCGTCTTTTAGACAATTTATAAATTCAATTATATATAAATGTTAGTACATTTCGGGGGAGCCCACTGAATTTTCTATTTATAAACACAGATAGCCAAACGCCAGCTCAAAAGCCGTAACCATCTTTTTGCCGCAGTGCGTACTTATTTCATAACGTGGTGTACCAATTATTCATATAATCCCTGATTTCCATAGCTTGGTGTAACCAATTTTTTCATTATTCAAGCATTTGATAGAACGATGTACCGTTTCCAGGCAACAGGTTATGGCGCATCGCACGTACGCGTGCGCGTTTAGATGGATGACCGTAATGACTATTTATACTTTTCAAAACAACGGTTACGGTGGCCGCCTATTCTTCAACACCGGTCTACGCTATCTAGTGTTATCAATAGAATCTGTGGGGAGCCCCTAAGGATGCAATCGCTCCATTTAAAGTTGAAAGACGCAATCTTATCATTGTCTTTTTTAACTTGCGACCTCCCCAGACCGCGCAATGCGTAATTAATTGTCGAGGAGAGCAATGGGATCTCCATAAGCATCAACCGTAAGAAAGCGGTAAAGTAGGCTAGTCTCATCAATCATTGTCAATAATAGACTGATGTAAATACCTTTTAAGTGACAGTATTCTCAATATGAGTTGATTCGGACAGATTTCTTGTGATATAGTGCCTAATATTTGTAGGAATGCTACCCTCTGAAATGAATGGGTCCCCAATTTCCAAAACTTGTTTGTGATTAATACGCTGGCCAACAATGAGAACATTGGATTTATGGTGATTGAAGTCGAGTAATCGAGTTTCCAGGTCTTTGCGAATTCGCGCCAAGATCAGCATCTTATTTAATTCATTTCATCATTAGCAAGCAAGACCCACATCGTTCAGCCCAAATAACTTCCAATACAAACATCGTGAATGCGAGCGCCTAAATCATTGCGCCTTAGCAATTTGGTAAATTCGTGCATGAAAATACCAAATAAAAAGGTGACAGGCACCTCCCTGTTTTGATTGACGCCTTCCATCAATGTCGAATAATCTGTTTCGATATCACCAAACTTAACCTGTCCCTGAACATTATCATAAAGACTATTAATAATCCTCCATATACTACCCCTAATGCCAACGTTCCACACTGGCCATTAACAAGCCCCTCTCCTCCATACAGTTGTTCAAAAAAAGCCTTTTCGGAGTCCAACAGGCTAAAAAGGTCCTTTTTAACAAACCCTCGCAAGACCGAACGCAGCACACTTTTAAGTGTGAAGAGGTGATCCTCACACCGACGCGACACTCTAAAGCCTCCTTGGACCTCTGAAAGGAGTTGCCTGCTCAAGAAAATCTGAGATTGTTTTGGCAGTTATACTATTGAACATTTTTCGAAACTCAAGATGTAAGGGTATACCCCTTTAATTGTTGATCGCGGCGATCGCCTTTCTTATAAATAGGGACAATAATGCCCCCTCTTATTCCATTCAATTGAACTTTTTTCAGAAAAATATTCTGTAGAACAAGGGAAATCACATAGAGAAATGTAAGCAATCACCCCATTTTGAGGAGTTCGTTGGGTAATCCTGTCGACACCCAGTCGAATTATTGTTTTTAGATTTTGAAATAGCATCTTTATCACTCCAAACGAATTTGATGTCAAAGGAACGTTGTACTCTGCCATCACATTAATGCCGCGAATATCCCATCCTCAACTACTGATGATCGAATTTGATCTTGACTAATGCTCGTCGCTATCGTCAAGCAGATTTCTGTTCATTTACCGAGCGTGCGCAGTAATGCAAGGCAGTCTGATTCACTTTCTTTCTGTCTGAGATTTATCTCATTAGACGTGGTCTGAGATTATCCTCATTAGATTGATTATCTCATTAGATCGTTTGTTTACTGTCTTTCAGACAGTAAACTCCTTGTGTTTTGTGTTTTGCCTGCCTTTTAACACTTTCCAAAACTTCGCGACAATTAGGACCAGCCTTGTTGGCTAATGCATGGATGTATTGCACGCATTTCCGTGATCTTGGCTTTGAAAGTTTTTTAGCATAAATGTCGTTTGGTCTCTTGGTAAGAGTTCCATAATATAAATCTCCATTGTTGTCGGAATTGTCAGCTTTAGCCCATTTTCTATAACGACGCCAGCCTCCCTTCCTTTGCTTAATCGCCTCGTCAACACTATTGTCAAACCAAGAGTTACATTGGCGGTTAACCTCTATCTTTTTAACGCCCAGACCCTCAGTTTAGCAGCCGATAACAGATTTTCTTACATGAATCCCACAAACAATTGATATCGTCAAAAGAGTGCGTACCAAATTACAGAGTCTAAACGGAGTTGTTTCCTGAAAGGGTGTGAAGTCTTGATCCTTGGGGAGTGGGCATGGATTGGTGTTATTCCAGAGTGAGGATTTGAGCGACTTCTACCTCCCATAGCTCTTTTCTTTCCTTTTCTAGTTCTTATTTTTCTCAGCATCCGTTGCAGGTTTAGTGGATTGATTAAACACAGTTAGGTAGGCGGTCAAAGCACCTGTGCCCTGGAATGTACAGAGTCCCTGATACCAACAATAATGACCTGCGTGAACGTACTCAACAAAATGGTCGGTGGTTGGGTGACAAGTGTATCGCCATACTCCGGTTTGGTCGGCAACTGGACCAAATGCCGTACACTTTCCTTTATATACTTACAGGTGAGGCTCGTGATTAGGCCATTAAATATCCTACATGCTGCTGAACATACCAGCATTAATTAAGGGCGGAAGAAACGACCAGGTCAGCGGCCAGTGTGTTCCAGACCTTATAGTATCTGCTGCCTTGTATTCTCACCTGATTGCAGGAAAGCTTGGGGAGAAAACCGGAGGGACAAAGTCCGGAGTTGGAGTCCCGTAGGCGACGGACTGCGCTTACTCAGCACAGTTCGGGAACTCCTGCGACGCTGCTTGCACCAAACTGTATCGTTTCTCAACGTTCCTTTGGATTGTCATTCGCGTTGGAGGGAGGGGGATTCATGTGCATGGGCAACATTACGGATCTCAATAGCAATTGCCCTGGCTTGCGCCCTGGAGAGGAAACTCCAGCTTCGCCTCATAGAGTAAGAGAACCAACACAGGAAGTAGCAGTTACCGTTTTTAAGCTACTTTGCTTGATTGGCGTAGAGCATAGCGCCAGGGGGATAATTCCGACGGTGGGAGAGATCATCGCATCTTACTGGACAGCTACCGCCCGCTTTAAGCTGGGCAGCCCTCACCCAATTGGGTGCTGTCCCGCACAGTTGCCTTCCTCCATAGGGTGCATGGGATAGTGGCGACATTCATGAAAAAGCTGACTGCAACTAATGCACCTGGCAATCAGATAAGAAAATCAAGAAGGACAGCTCCCCTTCAAGCTGGGATGTTGGAAGTGTGCGATCATGACACTGGTTTAAGTGCCAATCTCAAAGATATCACTGATACTCGCAAGACAGCCATAAGTAATAATGAGCTCTACGACTTCAAGTCGACTTAGCCACCTTACAAGAAACCCGTCTAGCAGATTCGGGTACACCAAGGGGGGAAAAGGATTACACATTCTTTTGGCAAGTGAAATCAGCAGAAGAACCTTGTGAATTTGGCGTTGGTTTTGGCAGTAGCAGCAAACTCCTTATGAGTTCAGTGGAAGCCTGGGAACGGTGGATCAGAACGCCTTCTGACACTTCGCATCACACCAGCGATGGCCCAGTCTCCCTCATCAGTGTTAGGCTTCCAACCCTGAACTTCCACTTCTGAAGCCAAGGTAGGATCTATGACAACCTTGAAGCCGTAGTAATTCAGGTATCCCAAGTGATGAACACCTCCTTCTCCTGGGTGATTTCAATGCGAGAGTGGGTTCTGACAACGAGTCCTGGTCATCTTGCCTTGGACACTTTGGTGTCGGTAAGACCAATGACAATGGACAACGTCTTCTTGAACTGTGCTCCTACTATAACCTGTGTGTGACCAACACCTTTTTCAAGACCAAACCTCAGCACAAAGTACCCTGGCGTCACCCACGCTCCAAGCACTGGCATCAACTTGACCTGATCATCACAAGGCGATCTTTCATCAATGCCATCAACCTCACTAGGTCTTACCATAGTGCAGACTGTGATACAGATCATGCCTTGGTCTGCTGTAAGATTCTACTGCAACCAAAGAGGATACACCGCTCTAAACAAGCTGGTAAACCACGCATCAATACCATCACGATGCAGCAAGCGGACAGAGTTGAGCAAATTGCTGTTTCCATCAATGCATCCATGGGCTTGGCTGGTCCATCAGGTGATACTGCAACAGGAAAATGGACTCATCTGCGTGAGACAATTCAGAGCTCAGCATTCTGTATCTTTGGAAGAAAATCCAAGCAGAACAACGATTGGTTTGAGGCCAAGGCAGGCTTACTAACTCCAGTCATTGAAGCCAAAAGAGCAGCGTTCAGGGAGTATAAGAGTTCACCTTCCACACACAACCTGAGAGTGCTTCAAGCAGCTAGAATTGAAGTTCAGCGGAAGGCAAGGCAGTGTGCCAATGAATACTGGCTGGAGCTGAGCGAAGAAATACAAACCGCTTCTGAAACGGGCAACATCAGAGCTATGTATGATCATGATGATGGAATAAAGAAGGCTGTCGGGCCATCTCAGTGCAAAACAGCGCCCCTCAAGTCCTCCAGTGGTGAAGTCATCACAGACAGAAGTAAGCAGATGGAGCGCTGGGTGGAACACTTTTCTGAGCTCTACTCTACAGAAAAGGATGTCACAACCTCAGCCCTGACCAGATCAAGAGTCTTCCTACAATGGCTGCCCTAGATGCTGTACCTACAGTGGATGAACTTGACATGGCCATCGACAGTCTATCATCCTTCTTAATATCCCAATAAATCTTATTGTTCCTAGATTGGTTATTGTTCCTCAGGTTGCGATTGAGATGGAGCTTTAAAAAGAGAACATTATGGTCACTCCCTAAGCCCATCTTCCTTTCATCATCAACAATATACTCTTTCACACGATCGAGCAAGTTGTTTGTGCAGAGCATGTAATCCATTGTGATTTGCTGATTACCACGAAACCATGTAAATTTCCCAACACAGTGCCTAGAACAGTTCAAAATTTTTAAATCCGAATCATCTCGGAAGTTCAAAAGCCGCTCACCATTAGAGTTAAGAACAGGATCACCATTGGGTATTTCCCGCCAATTCTGGCGTTCATGTCGGACATAATTAAAATTTGAGGATCGTCGTCCCCATGGTCGTTTCAATGCGAATTATCTCCGAGAGAATCTGGTTATACAATTCATCAGACATTTCACTGTCAGTACCTTCAACAGGGAAATAAGCAACGGCTACGTACATGGGCTTTTCCTCGCCTGCACAGATTTTGAACCAAAACCGTTCGTACAAATCGGACATGGAATCAAACACATTATTATCAAGAATAGTGACAACATTTGAAATGAAAGCACCAATCCCACCCCCACCATTGCTCTTCCTATTTTTATCTAACCAGCGAAAGCCAGGAATATCATTAACAACATCATCCCCATTAAGGAAAGTTTCTGCAACACCAAAAACATGAATATTATGGTCCCTTATAAGGTTAGAAATTTCTGGAATTTTAGGCCTTAATCTATTGAAATTATTAAACGCAATGTTAAGGCACTTATCACGCTTATTTAAGTTGTTAATGCCTCTTCCCCTGACCGCGCCTATGGCGCTTATGACTGTTGTTAACACTGGTATTAGGCTGTGGGTTTAAAACATACATTTCGTTATCAGTATGGCATGTATTGACATCAAATTACAACATCGTTAGAGTCACATTCATTTACAACATTGTTCACTTCATTATCAGAGTCACAACTGGTATTATTTCTCAGTTCATCAGATAGGATAGCAAATTTGTTTGTTAAGCTAACAATGTTGTTGGCTAAATCCTAGCGACCATAAAAGTTAAAGTCCTGCATCTGCCTCCAGTTGTCCTTGTGGTTAAAGTTGTCTTCAAAAGAATTACGGCATAGGAATCAGCCTCCCAGGGAATTCATTTATGCTTCAATCGCCAGAGACAAACATTCCCGGCTATAGTTATTACAGGCAAATCTAACGGCTCTATTTTGAACGGCCTCGATGTGGTCAATTGAATTCTGGCAGTGAGGATCCCAAATAGTTGAACAGTGTTCCAATTGAGGGCGGACTAAGGTCTTGTAAGCAATGGCTTTGACAGAGCTATCACAGTGATTGAAATTCCTGCGTAGCAATCCGAGCGTCTTATTTGCTTTGGTAGTGGTTTTATTGATATGATCTGACCAGTTCAGCTTATTGTTAAGGTGAATCCCAATGTAAGTGTGGCTATCAATTGATTGCACTGGAGTACCACCCATATCGTAAGTGTGATTAATTGGCTTCTTTTTATGGGTGATGCACATAGCGAAACATTTTTTAGAATTAAACTTCATGAGCCAGCGGTCTTGCCAGGAGCATAATGTGTTGATGTCTTGTTGAAGAACATTGGTGTCAACATCTGATATGATCCTCTTGTACATATTGCAATCGTCAGCCAGAAGGCTCGCAGTAGAATTAATATTTCTGGGAAGATCATTTATATACAAAAGGAACATGGCAGGACCCAAGACTGTTCCTTGGGGAACGCCGGATGAGACATAGGCTTTATCTGACGACTCACCGTCGACAACAACTTGCTGGGTACGTTTGGTCAAGAAGTTTGACATCCAGGTGTACAGGGAACCAGTAATCCCATTATGATGAAGTTTCTTTAACAGCCTTTGATGTGGTACTGTATCAAAGGCCTTGCTGAAGTCCATTATAATACAGTCAACTTGACCCTTCTGGTCTAGGACCTCGGCAAGATCTTCGATAGTAGCGGCCAACTGGGTCTCACATGATCTCCCCTTACGGAACCCGTGCTGGTTGTCGACTAAAACTTTGTTGGATTCCCAATGCTCCATAATTGTATGGCAAATAATATGTTCTAACAATTTGCAAACGACAGAGGTCAATGAGACAGGACGATAATTAGATGGAAGAGAACGGTCCCCGCTCTTAAACAAAGGCACAATGTTTGCATGTAACCAATCCGATGGCAGGATCCCTGTGTCCAATGATTTTTGAAAAATACATCTAAGGATGGGCGCAACATTTGCGGCGCACAACTTAAGGATGCGGGGTGTAATGCCGTCCGGACCAGGTGCTTTTTTTTGTGGTTGTAGATCTTTAAGTAGCTTCTCCACACCTTCTGTAGTGATGGTAATTGGTTGAAGAACAGGAACAGTACTTGCGCCCAGGTCTGGCATGTTATAACGGTCTTCGTTGGTAAAAACTGACTGGAATTGCCTGTTCAAGGCATTTGCTTTGTCCTTCGCACTGGCTGCTATACCCTTATCTGTATTTAGAGTGCCCACTCCAAAGGCCTGCTGACGCGTTCACTTGACAAAATTCCAAAATGGCTTTGTGTTGTTGGATGACAGACTACCTCCAATCACATCGGAGACATATTTCTTATATGTTCGGCGAATATGACGGTCAATCTTACGACGCAGAGCTTCCACTTCTCTTTACAGCCTGATCTTCTGGCTTTATTATAAAGCTTCTGTTTCTTTCGGATAGCATGCTTGGTCTCATTATCAACCCACGGCAGATTGAAATTCGAAGAAGAAACCTTGCTTGGGATATACTTGTCCATTGCATCTGTCAGGCCATTTCTAAAGATTGTCCACAAATCCTCAGCAGACGAGTCCCCAGTTTTCTCATCAGTAAAAGAATCACCCAACTTATTCAGAGCATCGGTTAGTCCATTGACATCAGCCTTATTGAACAAATAAACTTTACGCTTAATCGGTCTACTAGGCTGTGGTTTGATCAAGGTGTCAATGCGAACAATGTCGTGGTCACTTATTCCAGCAATAACACGAACTTCTTGAACCAAGGTAGGTAAACTGGTAAAGCAAAGGTCGAGGATACTATCATCGCGTGTGTATCATAGGGGAGGGTCGGGGTGCGTGTATCTCCTTGGGCGTCGACTAGGGGGAGGCGATTTGCGAAAAGACGGGCGTTGCCAACTGCTTTGGCTCTTCTCTCTGCTATTCCCTCTGACTTTGAAAACCAAGTGTACGCGTTGACGTCCATTAGCAATTGTCGCGTACCAGACTTGCTTAGATGAAGTCCCCGTGAGTTTCAACAAGGACTTTATCTGCAGAGTTTGTTGGTCTTGAATTCTTGTTCGTTTGTCTACAATGAGGTATCCCTTCGATTAGCTAGTAAGTCGAATATGTAGGAGTTCACTTTGTTGCTCTGGATTGGTGCACGGCATTATCATCCACTCTAGGGCACACTGATACAAACAACCAGCAAGTATTAGGAGCGCGTTGTTGAAGACTTTGAACTAAATCGCTAAAGTCCTTCTCCGTCAGCCTTTGTTACGGGTCCCCCGATGTGACAAGTTTATTGGTGCCTACAATGCACCACAACAGTTCAACGTTATCACACTTATGAGATGGGGATGCTAAGATACCATGGGATACAGTCATAAGCTCGCCCTCCTTCAATCCCGCTGTCCGTGATTGAGGCGAAACGTTTCAGTTTTTTATGCTGAACCGTTATCATGATTTGCAAGCTCGTGTGCTGTCAGCTTGGGGAGCCGGTAGAAACAGAGAAATAGAGGCGCGTATTGTACAAACATCACCTTTCAAGGTTGCAGCCAATTCGGAGAGACTTGACACTTTGATCTTCTCCATTTTCACCGGGAGACTATCTGGTATCCTTCTAGGCGAGGGAGGCAAGATGATGACCTAGATCTAACTGCTGATGTCCCTGCCAACGTATCAAGTGTAGGGCCCATTCCTAGTAGAACCCATATACAAATTCGCAAGAAAGGGACCAAAGCAATTAATCGTGACGAAGGTTACACACTAGATCACATGTATGATTCCCTGCTCACAAAACATCAGAAACCTGTGGAAGAGTCCACTATCAATTTTCCAGGAGAAGCATTGAACCAATACCAACTTGGATCAAGCCATCAGCCAATATGGCGAAAGCTAAAATCGTGAGTACAAATTTTGGATTTGGCAGCCATAACCGTATCATATTTATTCACAGATCCTACACAATATGAATTTATTTACGATCATTTGAGATTACTTTTCAACTACATCATGAT
This sequence comes from Ophioderma brevispina, assembly GCA_023653785.1. Classification (NCBI taxonomy): domain Eukaryota; kingdom Metazoa; phylum Echinodermata; class Ophiuroidea; order Amphilepidida; family Ophiodermatidae; genus Ophioderma; species Ophioderma brevispina. The sequence continues at coordinate 15,830 of JAMKCH010002325.1, read as the reverse complement.
GGAGCTCTTTGTATTCCACGGACCCCCCCGGGTGGGGGGGGGACAATATTTGGATTTTGGTAACATCAAATTCTTAGATGTCGTAGAGTTCTAAAAAGCATGTTAGAATTTAGTTTTACGGGGGTGCTTGGGAACCCATTAATCTGCTAGACTATCTATCGAAGATGAAGGCTTTAACCCAATGGTGTCCCTGTTCAATGATCTGCCACAGAGTTTTTGGAATCATTACACTACAGGTATACCTTTCTAAATAAGTTTTCACCACAGCTTGGGGACATTCACTCGAAAACATGGACCAAGACCCAGTCCTCGGATGATTATTAACGTGAAGTCTAAATTGTAATAGTTAAAGGGACATAATGGCAATGAAATAATGACATAATGAAAGGACCCTTACTGAAATCACTTCCACGAGTTTAAAACACAAATTGGATGTTTACATTCTGTAAAACATCATTTCCGGGGGTTGCAGTTTGTGCATTTTCTGGACAGACAAGCAAGTGTTACAAATCCCTTACATAACTTTACAGTGTATCTTGCATGTCTTTTGGCGACACAATTCAAAAGCATTCAGACCGGGCAGACATTGTACTTTAGGCTTGTAATTAAGATATTGATGCTTCAAGTGAAAGATGGGATAGGCAATCAACATATACAATGCAATGGTATATGAGCATGATGATACATGCTTTTCAAGTTTGGGTAAATCATTTAAATGCTGGCCGAATGTCCAACCATCCTTGTTTCCGAAATTTGTCCACAAACTGCCACCTCCCCCCTAGAACTTCCTGTTTTTACTGTTTTTACAGAATAAACATCCAAATTGGTTTTCAAACTCGTGGAGTGATTTTCAGTAATGGTCCTTTTCATTCTGTCAAATTTGTTTGTTTATGGCAATTATGTTATGATATTCTTTTTGTCATAATTTGAACACTTTCTGGGACTTCGATTTTGTGCAACTTTGATATATTGTTAAGCTGACCTTAACCCTAAAAGAGCCGGGCTTTTTGGACCCTCTCATCTCACCGCCGAGGGGGGGGGGGGGGATTCCGCCCCCCTAGTATCTCGGAAACGGATTGACGAACTATCATATGTGTGGTGCCAATGGATAGCTATGACCCTCCCGAGACCATTGATACCAAAAAAGTACAAACATGCTTTATATGACGTCACAGTGACGTCAAACATGACGTCATGCAAAAACGCGGAAAATCTAAAAAAAATCAGAAAATTCATGGTTTTTCGCCATTTTTTCAAGCAAAAGTTGAATTTTTTGGCCATGATGTGTGTCAAAGTATGCAAAAACATGCTCTTACTACAAATGAATCAAATAAATAAGATAAAACGTAGTGTAAATTACTGTATCCTTAGCTGACAAGGTTTCCCAACCTGGGACCCTTAAAGTCTGACTCAGAGATTTTTGAAATATAAATTTTTGTGTATTATTGAAAATAGTCAACTAGAACTAAAGATAGTCACCTAAAATGCCCAATTCCAAAGTTTGAAGTGTATCGGATTTTTCGTTTGCATGCAGTAAACATTTATATTAACCCGGGAGCTAGCACACATTTGTAACACATCTCAAGTACAAAAGGTTTGAGTGATTAAATATGTTGAGGGACTGACAGTGACCCCTGAAACGTGATTCTTATAAGTGCCGCAAATGGTGCCTTAAGGAGAGGGGGCCAAAACAAAGTTTGTACAGGGGTCAAATTTTTAAATTGATTCAATCATGTTGAAAAGCACACCATGTTATGTGTTTAACCATAAGGATTCAGAAAAGGTATAGTTTGTAATATGTACAGCCTAAAGTTTCAGAGTTATAGGCTAAAAACAGCAAAAATCAATAATAAGGGTCAATTTCAGTTGTACAGGGGTCAAATTTGAAAGTTGCTCTGATTTGGATAAAAATGGTGCAAATTATTGGTGGAGTTCATAGGGTTAAAATAAGGAATAGTTTTAACTGTCTTAAATGCTTAGTTTCCGATGTAGGGGGCACAGAAGGTCAACGTCCATTGCATTCAATGGGGCTTGATCTTGTTACCCCCCCCTACTTTCTTAAGCAAGCATTTGAGACACTCAAAACTATTCCTTATTTTCATCCTATGAGATTCACCAATAATTTGCACCATTTTTTATCCAAATCGGAGCAATTTTAAAATTTGACCCCTGTACAACTGAAATTGACCCTTTTTATTGATTTTTGCTGTTTTTAGCCTCTAACTCTGAAACTTTAGGCTGTACATATTACAAACTATACCTTTTCTGAATCCTTATGGTTTGACACATAATATGGTATACTTTTCAACGTGATTGGATCAATTTAAAAATTTGACCCCTGTACAATCTTTGTCTTGGCCCCCTCTCTTAAGGCACCACTTGCGGCACTTAAGAATCGCGTTTCAGGGGTTCCTGTCAGGCTGTCTACATATTTAATCACTCAATCCTTTTGTACTTGAGATGTGTTACAAATGTGTGCTAGCTCCATGGCTATATGTAGTATACAGTGCCATAGGATACTGTGTATAACTAAATTTCCGGATCCGGAAATTTATAACAAAGTTGCGATTTTCTATATGAAGGACTTCGATTTGAGCTTAGCTATTTCACACAGTGTTTAGTATATGGACATGTAAATGCAAAAAACACAATTTGTTTGAAAATTGAGGGTGCTCTCCTCGGGAAATCTCTGAGTCAGCCTTTAAGAAGGGGGTCGCGAAGTTAATTTAAATGAAAATTAAAGTACTTGTAATTCCACTACCGAAATTTTTAATTAAGGATTCCTTTGCTTCCCTGTCATCATCAGTAGATTCAGAGCTTACGGCGGTCTATAGGCGAACCCTGTTGCAAGCCCCTTCCCCTGGCTTTAAAAATGGCTTCGCCACTAACGTACCTTCCCACAACCCTTCATTTTTTTCTTGACTGGTCAAGTTCTTTTTGAGCATATATTATTTGAGCAATGGGGGTAGCGCAAGAAAAAGTGTTCCAGAAATGGGGTCTCGGGACAAAAAGGTTGGAAAACCCTGCAGGTTCTTAGAAAAAAAACATGGATTTATGCCTGTTCGTGTAACTACCAGAAAATGACAAAAAAAAACACCATTCTGTTGCAAAAATAATTATATGGTTATTTCTTTTAGTGTTAAAGGCTACTTAAATAACGTTCTATGGTTAGTGGAATTCTTCTAATCAGTTAAGTAGTCCATTGATATGCTGTATTTTAACTTTTTATCCTCATTCTGACGATTAACGTTTTTTTAGAAATCCTACGCGCAGCGAAGACATCCTCTTTAAAAATTGACTTTTGAGTTCATCAACAAATTTTTTCTAGAAAAAACTTTTTTTAAAATTATATTTTAGAAGTGCTATTTTAAAATAATATTCTCAATTACAAAACCAGCACTTGAATTTCATGAATAATGTGAATATCAGAGGTCAAAGCTTAAATACTTTTGAGTCTTAATTTTTAAGCAAAAAAAAAATTAAATATCGCACTTGAGGAAACAATAAAAACATAAGAAATATCACGAGAATTTCAACCTGTGAGGCGACATTTTCTACAAGTAACTTTTTGAACGGAAGCTCCGATTGTTGTTCAAACAAGAAATAAAAGAAAGGTATTTTTCTGGATTTTAAATTTAATATTTCATTTTAGCACCTCCCAACCCCATATTCCCCCTAAAAGAAAAATCGCTAATGTAGCAATTTAAAACGGCCGAACAGTCTCTAAACTTCATACGAAGAGACCGGCGAAAATCAGAGGTATGCCTACAATAAATTAGACAAGAGGGGAAGGATGTGAAAAAATGTCACCCAACAGCACTCATAGAGAAGAGAAAAGGGTTCAATTAGAACCCCTTCCTTTTTGTCCCTATATTAGCACCTAAGCCCCACTGTAAATTTTTCGAACGCCTAAATGTAACAAACTTTGGAACACCGGAAGTGTGTTCATATTACATTTTTCTGATAAATCCTTCCAGTTCCTTAAATATGTGAAATATTAAGAAAAATAATAAATACTACAATCGACCTCAGTTATTACATTTTTTGCGCCGAGTCAGAGTAAAACTAAAAAGTTAGATTTTTCGCCGGAGTCGCTGAGACACATCGGACACCTTAGAACATGGGCGTCTGGAACCCTTGAACAATGTCTGAAGTTCATTTCACTAAGATTTTGAAGCGTGAACATTCAGACGCCTGCGTGAAACACTTCAGACGCCTATAAAATGCCAATGGTGTAAGGTGTCTGATGTGTTCTCCGCGACTCCGAGTGAAAATTCACACTTTTTTTTTTTTTTACTCTGAGGGCAGCAAAAATGAATATATATTTCGATTGTAATCCCATATTTAACGATACTGGAAGTATTCATCACGAACAACGTAATTATGAACACGTTGTCAGGTGTCAAAGTGTTACATTTTAGGCGTTCTGAAACATTTACAGTGCACTTCTAAGGTACATTCTGTATCATAAATGGTCTACTTTCTACGAGGAACCTTCAAGGTTCTTTTTATATCGGTTTACGGTATCTTTTGAAAAGTTAAGCAACGCGAAAGGCAGTGGACGGGGCAGTGATAACGCTTGGTGCTAAAATGTTCGTAGCCCCCCCCCCACCAAAAAATGATAATAAATAAAATGTGCAGATTTATATAGGCCTTATTCACAGTCAGTATCACAAAGCGCTTTACATTATTCGCTGTTACTAGAAATCATTCGATCATTTCATTTCATCTAGGTGGGCTGCTTTGCGGGCGCTCAAACCTATGCTATACTTAGATTGTAAGATTCCCCCTAACAGTCCCCATATTCGCTGGTGTGAAACGACGGGGCAATTGAGACTAAGTAACTTGCCAGGGACAACAAACACGTTGCCACCATGACTCGCGGGGCTCGAACTCACGAAGTTAGGATCATGCGGTCCTGCGCTTATCCGTTGCGCCCACGTGCTCTCACCATATCTGTTTCTTTTGTTCTACCCCAAAAACCACTGAGGGTGTTTTATTAAACATTACCTTGAAAGGATTACAGTTAAAATTCTACCCAAAGAACCATTTTTTGGCCACAGAACCTTTTTGGTTCTACAAAAAACCACAAAGATTGGTTCTTCATTCATTAGCGCAAAACCAGACTATTTTTCTGAGGGGGGGGGGGCAAAGTGAAAATTCTGGGGGGAAAATATCAAAAATTTGGCCCCAAATTGATGGAAATTTTTGTCAAAATTTTGCTGAATTTGTGGCCCCCAATCCCGAATTTTGCCAAAAAATCCATCATTTCTTTCGGCCGGGGAGGGGGGGGGCAAAGAAACCCCCCCCCCCCGTGACAGTGTATAGGGTTTTGTGTGCAGCAGGGAAAGCCCCCAGCGGCCCGGTTCGTGCCTTTTTGGAATGTTTTCCGACAGTAGGGTAAAGTGGGGTTAATATGGACCCCCAGGGCATTATGGATCCCCCTTATAACTTTGAAAACTGGGGGTGGTAGAGTAGGAGGGGACCTTCATGGTACTTAAAGAACCATCGTTCAAATTAGTGTATTTGGTTATTAACGGAGTGTCCTGAAAGTCAAAGGAAATATTTAAATTTTTCAACACGTTTTCTTATGTCATTGACGTTTAAAAACATACAGGATTTATCCAAAAGAGTCAACGTATTTGAAATTTGCAGGAATAGCTTGGACAAGTGAAGAATAAGCCTGTAAACTTCTCCAGAAATTACACTTTTTCTAGCTGAAGAATTGAAAGAAAAGGAAGAGAGAAAACGGCAGTGTTCAAAGATACAAATCTCCATTGGAATAGTGTTGTCATTAGTGTCGGTTCGGACACTAATGACTAAAATGATCCGATTTTAGTTCCTTATTAAGGTTGCTTTCTGGTCCTATCATTTGTTGGGTATTGTAGGATTACCTATTGTGTACAGGACATGCAAAATCTGACTTTTGATGATTTTTTTCGATGTTCTGATTGCAAATTCACTGATAGTGCCTTTAAAACATCCCTATGTTCTCTTGAGCCTCGAGTTTGGAGGTGTTACCATGGCAACATGTAGTACTGACTTTACCAGGTATCAATACATTGTATCAAAATTACTATCTCACATATAATTAAAAAAAAATGGCTGGATACATTGTGTACGGGTGCTCTGAGGGGTGGTAAATGGAACAACCCTATATCTCCATGTAGAAAACTTTATGGGGGACGGGGCATAGGACCATCTAGGTCCATATTACCCGGCTTGTTGGCCATGACGGGTGGTCCATATTGCCACGCATGTGTAATACTGACCCTTGCAAAAAAAAAAGTTTGAGAGCCTGTATCTTTTATTGGTTTTAGAGATTTTCTGGTCTCATTAGGGTCACCGCCCGGAAACCCTTTGTAAAACTTCGGGTGGGTTACCGGGCTCGTGTACAGGTTACCCCCCCGTAGCAATGGCGCGCGGTCGCTGGCTTATGAAATGCTTCTTTTCATTTACATAAGAAGGGTTAGAAAACTTGTTTCATGCATATGGACATTACATAAGCAGAAAAAATTTCTGGACAACTGGGTTTGTTGATTTTTATCTTTAAAAATCAATTCCCGTTCCTGACCCGACCCCAAACTGCACGAGAATTCCTACAAAAGGCAAATCGAATCCGTGTTTAAAAATATACGTTACAAATCTGGATTATGTTTTCAAATGTTGATTTTATTATTTTAAGCTACTCCATCATGAGAGAGCTCTTAAAAATATATACTGGTATAATTGTATAATATTAAGATTGTAATAAATCAATGTATGTAAAAATACACTTACATTTTCTTAAAATATAAAATCTATAGTGTTTTAAAATTTGAACAAATGCGGTTCAGCCAAGGGGGAGGACGCTCGATGTTCGATACGGGGGAAGACGCCCGATGTTCAATACAGGGCGGAAGGACGCCCGAATGTTCGATACTAGAATTGGGATTTTGGAGGTTGCAGGCCTGTACAGGCTCCTGTGGAGATCTATGGAAAAAATCCCAAATCGGCATTAATAGCCTGATTGATTTCTCCAAAACCGCTTGATGAATTCATCAATTTTACCTATATACTACGGCAAGAAGCAATTTTAAAGCAATTTTGTTCTGCGAACTTTAGTTCGTAGAAGAAATTTGGAGAAAAATGCATTTGAAAATTCAATTTTCGCCGACCATTTCAAAAATCGCTAGACTGCTGAGAACGTTATTTATTCAAATTTAGTCTCATTCTGATGTATATGGTGTCCTACCACGCTTATCGACTCCACGAGGTACGAGCACGAACGTATACAAAACGCGCACAGGACTACGGCGCTCATGCAACACAAACGCAGATGAACATATCTATACATCTAAATCTTGTAATCTATAAATCCTTTCCCTATTGAAAATGCTGAAGGGGGGGGGGGGGGGGGTAGACACGGTCTGCTCGATTTGGGCATTGGCGATTTCCAAACGGTAATTGGTGGAACTGCTACGTGCATTTACTATGGCGCCTCGTCCCGTGACATTTAAAAAAAATCATTCTTAAAAACTGGTTCAAAAGATCTTAGTAATACCAGATTAAATTAAGGACAAATTATTGACTTCAAAATCCGTCGGGGTTAGTGAGATTTAACCCCGACTGCAAAAATAGTGTAATTTCCAAAACGGTCATTTAGAGTAAATATTCGTGACCAGGCATAGTTTTTAGTCAGTTCGGTGTGTAAACGTTCGATATGCGTAATAGCGCCCTCCTACCGTTTTCGTATTTGAAACAGACTAGCACCGGAAGTGATGCCGTTTTGAATTTGCTGTTGCTGTAGGTTGGCATCTCCTACCCCCCCCCCCCCGACACAACGTATACCCGAAGTATTGACAGGATCTGGCGCATACCGCACCACATTTTGCTCAAATTTCCTTTCCAAGACATGATTTGTCATAGGTGATCTCATTTTTTTCGTGGAATTGAAGTTAACGTATAAGGTCGTTTAATGGGTGTGGCCTTTTCCCAGGGTAAACGGTTTTCGCCACCAGTTAGGACAGAAAAATGACCGTATCATGAACCTGTAACACCAAGAACTATATAACGTTTACTGCGGCATTATATGAGTGCCTAATTTTCCGAGTGAGGATGCCAAAATAAATCCGACCTTTCCCCCCTGTCAGCAGTCTAGGGATTTTTGAAATGGCGCGAAAATTGAATTTTCAATGCATTTTTCTAAATTTCTACGAGCTAAAAAGTTCGCAGAACAAAATTCCTTAAAGCGGCACTGGACATTTTCACAAAATATGAAATTTCTTCAATTTGCCTCTCCAAAATGATAGTCTAGGCCATTGAAGGAAACGAGATATATTTACACATAAAAAATAACATACCCCAAAACAGCTAGGGACATTGATATGGAGGATTAAAAAATCCAGGTAATTGTAGGCCAGCTTTTAAGTTTTCCATAAACTTAAATCAACAAATGTGTATATTACATGAATTTTTGACTCGTACTCCACTGATTTAAAACCACAAAGGTTATAGGGGACCGTCCAAACAGTGTGCAAATTACACAGGGATGCCAAACCAGGTAATCGGACCGTTTCCCCTCACCCCTGTATCCCCTTGCTTCAGTTTTGTGTGCACGTGTGCGTTTAGCTGGACCGCCCCGCCCCTCCCATGCCCATGCCCTCAGTTCAGCTGAAGTAGGGATCATGGGTTGAGGCAAGGCCACATGTGTTATGCAGACCAGTCATGTCAGTTGCACGGTTGGATTCCACTTTTTTCATAATGGTAAATAAAGGCAAGTGGGATTATTCATCGTCTTTATTAATTCCATTAATCCTTCATCATTCCATTCATTAATTCATTCATTCATTCATTCATTATTCATTCATTCATTCATTCATCTTCATTCATTCATTCACGTCATGCATTCATTTATTTCTGTATGTATTTATACAAAATATGCAATTTATCTTATTTATAACAGCTCCTGCTATCTATTGCTGCATTTATTGTCCCCGCAGAACAAGTTCGGACGGGGACTATAAATGAGCAGCGTACGTTCGTTCCGTCCGTTCGTCCGTTCGTCCGTCCGTTCGTCCGTGAGAAAATGTTAACCCACGTTGTATACGAATTTAATCTGGAGTTTCGTAAAGGGCGACAATGATTTACCTTGGTGGAAAGAAGCGGGTGGGTGAGTTCTTGAACTGATAGATTTTGGGCTTAAATTGCTATTAAGTATCTAATTTGCATAATTTATAAAATGTTCCTCCAAGGCCTTTTACCATTTTCTGGAGTTCCGTAAAAGGCATTAATGATGTAACTTGGTGGAAGGAAGCGGCTGAAGAGTTTTTGACCTGATTACGGTTGGGGCGTATTTCGGGCAAATTGAGTATGTAAATGAGCTCATTCATATGCACACATCCGCGTAATTGCCATATTTTTGACGCTGTACATTGGATACTCAAAAATTCCTGCGCTGCATTAAACGTATCATGGGCCACATCTTTATTGCATTTGAAATCTGTGATATATGCGGCCAGCGGCTTAGGTATGGCAAATGAGCTAATTAAATACTGCGTAATTGCTGTATCCTGAAACGGTACATCGGATCGGCAAAATTCCTTCGCTACATGAACTACTATGCATAGGGAGGGGGTGGGGTGTTGGGGAGGGGGTTAGGTATTGATGAGGGGGTTCGTATTGGGGAGGGGGTTAGGTATTGCAGGGTGTTGTGGAGGGGTATGGTGTTGGGGAGTTGTGGGTGTTTGGGGGGGGGTGGGTTTGCGGGTGTGAGGGTGGATGTTGCGGGGTTTTTGGGGAGGGGTGGGGTTTTGCAGGTGCGGGGATGAGATGGGGTGTTTCTGGGTTTTTGGAAGGGGGATGGGGTGTTGTAGTGGCTTTAATCCATGTTAGTGATCGCACATCGGCGGGGCTATTTTTACGCATCGCGTAAATACGAGTTCGCCTTTGTTTATTTATTATTCACATTTCTCAGTTTATTTATTATTTTTTTCCGGAAATTCTTTATTGTTCATTCATGGTTTTGTTTGAAAAATAACAAAATTTCCTTTGTGTGAAAAAACCTCTTCGTTTCCCCTTATTTTGAGTAAAATTCAAATTTGACGTACAAGTGCCCTACCGAAAGTTGCGCGGACGACGGGTTCCCTTGCCCTCTACAAAATGGAGGACAAATGTTTCCTTCTCGATCGCCGCCCGCTATCCATGTGGCCCGGCATGGGCATGACGATCGGACTACGCGTTGGTTAAAGCGGCACTGGCCCATTTTCCATGTTTCAGAAAAATATGAATTTCTTGGCAATTTGCTCTCAAATGGTAGTATAGGCCATTGGAAGAACAGAGATATATTTACACAAACTAACATATAACAAACAGGGGATGGAGGGCACTTGTATGAGGAAAAGATATCCAGGTAATTTGTAGGAACTTTTAAGTTTTCCATAACTTTAATCAACAAATGTGTATTACTAATATTTTTGACTCGTATGATTAAAACCACACGCAGGCCCCTGACAGTGACTCAGCAAATTTGGTGACACCTGATGGGTCATTGTGCCCCATCCATTTGTACGATTTGCGTCCAAACTTATTTGCAATAAATGCTATCATGGAAGTAAGGAGGTTAGGTAAGGGGTTCATTGTCGTTCTTAGCAAATAGCTCATTATGCATTTAGGGGATTCAAACAATGTCACAAGAGTGGTTCACACACAAATCAACAACATGCCTCCATTCGTCCCCGTATTTTTATCCCGCGAGGGGGCTTTAGCCGCCCGGAGCGGGATAAAATTACGCGGACGCATCGTATGCATATTGTTGATTTGTGATGACCCTCTCTGTAACCTGTTTTGAATCCCTTTTAACAACGAACACCTGTAGGACACTTAATATTATCGTGTATAGAGGAACATGATTATTTCACTTATAATAAACACTAAAATAGTCCAGTTTCGACAAAAGCCTTCCTATACTTAATAATTTTTTTACATCTCAAGCAAACGATAGTTTTGGTTTTTGATTTCTTTGCAGTTTTGTACCTGGTGTAACTTAGCGTACTCAGATTTCTAAACGTGACGAACAGCGCGGTCGACTTAAGCGTACCGGGTAAACACACTTCCGTGAACACTCTGCGCCTGGCCGTGACGCGTAATTTGGCATATCAACTGGTGGGTTGATAACGAATCACAACGGTATACGCTCCTTTACAAGAATACGGGAGTGTTTGAAAGCACATTCATTATATTATGCCAAGCATAGCATGATAGCTGGTTGCTCTATGCCCATTGCATTATTTGGGGCCGTGTTTGTCCTTACTGGCGAAGGTCTTGTATATTCCCAACCGCGGAAGCTCCAAACGGAGTGTGATGAATTAACGTGAAAATCTGATACGGGAATCGCATCACCGACATGTCAATTCTCCAATTGATTGTTGTTCCCCATGGTCTCTACCCGGTCAAACAGTGTGCATAGCGTGGGAAAACATGCATCTGCGTGCTTATTTCTTGTGTTAAACGCCATTTTTCGTCGTCTGCTGAATTTCGCGTCGCCTGCGACGCAAAGGGGTACAAAATCGTTCCTTTTAACCATAAAGAAGCTGATTTGGTGTCTTAAAACCTTCGGATGAGGGCTTTTGTTAAAAGCTTGCAACAATGCTACAATACGCTTGAATATTCTTGAGGGCGCACTATTTTTCAAATGTGCCAGTGTCTCTTTAAAGGAATTTGTGGCTTCAGACTTTCGGGCAAATTGCCGTAGCCTGCCTAAGCCTAGCTAGATTATTTGGAGCCTGCATGACTTTGCCAACTTTCTAATTCTGATTTTGAGACTTGCTAATTCGAGTACAGCTGCTGGTTGCTCATGCCGTCATCAGCCTCCAGGTCATGTGTCATGCATGTGCAATGCAAGTGGCATCATGCAATTCAGTCTTACCATGATTACCTTAGTAAGCGTCACATGATCAAAGAACATCTAGACTATTGTTCTTTGTAGTTGGAGTAATAATTGCTTGGCCAATTTTAAATAAAGGTACGTCCCGCTTCCCCGCCCAAACGGCGCACCACTGCACTGGGTTTCACAGACGCAATTCACGCAACAAGCAATGCTCTACTGGATGTACGCCAGGGCAAGAAATTATTACTCAAACTAGGAAAAGCCCCCCCCCAAATTCGCTATACTTTTAAAAATTAACCCACCAAATAAGGAGGGCATCATAACATTGCGACCTGATGGAATAATGTATGTGCTCGCATGATGAGACGCGGTGAGTATAGTTTTTTGCGGGTGCATCCGATTCTGTACATACGCTGGAGTACACATGGTTTACTTTTACGGCGTGAACGATAAAAACACGATAATTCCCGCCTATTTGGTGGTTAATCAAAGTATGTCCACTATGTTAATGGTATCATGGATGGTTATAATCCCTTGGACATGACATATGTGTGCGTATTTCTTTGCGTGAAATGCGCTTACATGCACAGGAAATTCATTCATGTGGGGTACCTGGTACGTAACGCTCGAACCGTCGCGGCCTGGGCTTATATTGGAGTGTCCAGCAGACTTCATTATATAGTTGTACATGTCCAATGGATTTTGACCATAGTCTAGGCATGCTAGCCTAGCTTAGGCTAGCTCTGCCATGATTCCCTCCCTAGCCCTAGCAGTACTAGCCTCACCTCGGGCCGCCAAGAGAAATTGCGGGGGAACCTTGGAGTACGTTTTTTTTTTTAACGGCCCCTGGCCCCTTTTACCAACTTCGTTTTCAGAACCACATGGGGGGGTTTTTTTTTTTTTGAAGTTTCAGTCAGTGGCTGAAGTTACAGTTGCTTGCAAACGGCTGAAGCGGACCTCCAGTTAGAGTAACCTCGCAACTACAAAGTCAGGCCATGACGCGGCGCGAGGTATGGGACTTGAGCTGTAAATATTAGTTGATCGATTCAACTTAAGATAGGGTGGTATATGTTTTTGTTTGAATTATCTATTGTGTTTTATGGAGATGTGTCCTCAGGGGGTGGTTCCGTGGCGAAGCGCGGAAGCCCTTGCAATATTCCCTTTCCAAAACGCATTTTCTCATGAAATTTGATAGAAATTTGTAAGTGTTTATCATATAACCTCTATCAGATTTTTAGTGATAGAGGGGTAATGATAAACTGTTTTTTTTAAAAAAAAATATAGCTGATGGTTTTATTGTTTGTTGTTCAAAAGATCTCAATAAAATTGTTTCATGTGAGAGTTATTGAAGCGTTCCCCCGGTGGGTGCAGGCCACGAATCGCAGACCTTTGCAATGCAATGTTCAGTTTCCAAACACATTTTTCTCATTATTTGAAATGGAAGTAAAAATCCCTTTATAATTACAGGATATTCATGACCACCCGTTTGTAAAACGAATCCTTATTGTGTTTTGTGTAATTTCTCAAACCAAGAAAAAAGGCCCTACACTAAATTTATTAACCGCAGAGCGAAAATTGGAATTTTGTGGGTTACAGAGTATTTTCTCAAAACTCAAGTAGGCCCAGGTATCATTGTCACACAAGGGGGAAACGGGCCCCATGTATCCGCCAATGCTATCTCTTTCTCTCTCGCTCTCTTTCCCTCTCCCTCTCACCCTCTCCTTCCCTCTCTCTCACTTTCTCTCCCTCTCTGACTTTTGTCACAACCGCAAGGGCTGAACTTTTATTTTTTTACGGGCCCCTAGGACCTCGGGCCCCCTAGGAGTAGGACCCCGGGCCCGGGGTCAATTACCCCCTTTGTGACCCCCCCCCCCCTCGGTGGTACTGCCTAGCCTACTACCATATGGGCAATTCCACGGCAATGTCCCCTTGAGCCTAAAAATTAAAACTTGAACATGGAAGAAAGATCTGTATAAATCTGCATTCTAATTCTTATTTTGTATGGTTTTTGGAAAAAATGCATTTACGAACAACAGATTTTTACCATTTTTAGGTGCTGTCAAACATTTCGGTCCTGTATCTATGAGTAATTGACCACTGAAATGTTTTTATTTAACTATTACCAAGATACATAACTTTTTAAAACTTACACTTTGAAATCAAATGCAGTTTGGTGCTTTTTGAGTTTCAAATTTTACTTATCTTACAAATGTAACGTCCATGACGTTTTGTACTATTTTTTCCTGTAACTACACTGCCATGCAATTGATTTTAATCATATCAAGTATGCAATGTTAATGTACATATATGGTGATAATAACATGTGAAAAAAATAATTATACTAATTAGAACCGGAATTAGAAATATGCTAATGAGCGTCATGGACGTTATACCGTCATGGATGTTACGTCATGGACGTTAATACACATTAAACACCCCCTGTAAATGGGTATTATGTGATGTTTGTTGTGGTAATGTTTAATAATCATGTTTTTGATGTCAGAAAATCTATTCTGGAAGTTTCCATGACATTTTGATAATTAGAATTCTTATTCTTATCAGTGGCGTAATAGGCGGGGGGGGGCAGGTTGCCCCCCCTGACGACTTTGGCCGGGAAAAAATTTGCAAAATCATGCTAAATCAGCCGTTTTTAGCCCTCTGACCGGGAAAAATTGGCCTTTTGACCCCCCTGAGAGGGAAAATTTCCCAAGACTGGGAAATTTGCCCCCTCAGAGCGGGCAGGCCCGTTACGCCACTGATTCTTATAGTATGTTAACTATCAGTACCAGAAATAAAATGAACTTCCTAAGCTTTCAAGGCCCGCTTTCAAGTATGTTGGAATACAATTTGAATACAGAGAGGGTGGGAAAAATGTAACATCCATGACGGTGGAATTGCCCATATGCTGCATTTTCTGCAGAATTGTGGCCAGTGGCAGTGAAACCTGCCGCGTACATCAAAGCATTCAACGTAAAAGACACAGTGTACGTGAGCTTGCATCTCATTTACAGAGCAGAGCTGCATAAGTTTATACACCCATACATTTACCATGTTACTACGTGCGTACCAAGTCTGACCCCTCCACGCTGGCCATGATTTATTTGCGGGAACTAGGTACATGCTACTTGCTAGGATTGAGCCTGGCTAGGGCTAGCCTTTTATCAAGGCTTTGATTATTTATTCAATTTGTGTGAGTCCGCCCCTCTCTGGACCGCTCAAAGTTCAGTCGTAATCAATTTGATTGACACATTATACTTGCACTGGGAAATACCAATTTGCGCAAAGACGCCTCGCTCCGCTCGGCCTCACGCCTTCGGCGTTCGACACGCGCCTTTGGCGCGCTCGCGGTTGGTGGATATAAATGCGAGGCGTCTTTGACAAAAGACTAGGCTAGGGCTAGACTAATCATTTTTATGATGAGTAGGCATTACACATGTTACATTTACAAGTTGCTCTGATACGGGGAATTACCATGCACTTAGTCCCTTTCGGTGAAGCCGCAGGCTAAACCCGGCATGGGGCTTCGTGCATAATAATTCCCCATATCAGAGCTCCGCTTCACCTTATAAGTATTTAATTGGGTTACAATGGTATGGTTAGGGTCTGCAAGCCTCACCGTCACATTTTGTTGTTGTTGTTGTTTGTTTTTCCTGCATCTAAAAGCTACACTCAGCATGATAAAGTAATGGTAAATGGCTCGACTAGTGAGTACTATAGGTTAGGCACGAATAACTGCTCTAACTCCAATCTTCATATGGCAGCTATCAGTATAACTATAAGGTGAAATAATAAACCCCCTAAAACTGGAGTGCCCCCGGGCATTGCCCATCATTACTAACAATGCTATGTACTCTTTGTCAGTAATTCTGAAACAAAATTCTGGCTACACGCGCGTAAACCCGGAAGTGTGTGACAAACGCATGACAACGGGAATCCAATACACGATTCAACAGACGCGCATGTG